>JADKXX010011177.1:0-23045 GCA_017310255.1 Butorides virescens | reverse complement strand
GCCTCCTCTTCTCCAGGCTGAACACCCCCAACTCTCCCAGCCTGGCCTCAGAGCAGAGGGGCTCCAGGCCTCGCAGCATTTTAGTAGCCCCTCGGATCATTTTAGTAGCCCTCCTCTGGCCCCATCCAACAGGTCCATGTCCTCCTTGTGCCGAGGGCTCCAGAGAAGTTGCTTGCTCTGTAAATGATGATCCCACCTCCTTGTCCGCAAGGGCAGGAGAGGTCACTGACCAGCATTTGGAAAACAGTTTGGCTTTTTTTTTTTTTTTTTTTTTTTTTTTAGGGGATTTTTTCGGCGCCGCAGGTTGCCTAGCATTGCCATGGCATCGTTGCTGGCAATAATTTCAGCTAAAGGCATGGCGGGGCCGGCAGCTGAGCATTTCAAGCAGGTAACGCGAGGGCAACGTCTGCGTCACCTATTCCAGCGGCCGCCCGACCGTGGCTGTCACCGCGCTCTCTATGGAAACACCACGGCAAGCAGTCAGGAGATGCCAGGGAACAAATGCTTTCATCTTTTCAGTGGATGGCGTTGGGGTTTGTTTTTTTTTTTTTTTTTTCCCAGTTCTAGTTAAATCCACTTGAAAAACAGCTCTGAAGTGGGATTTTGCTAGGGGGGGTGTAAGCTAACATTTGGGTGGGAAAAGGGCGAATTAAAACAGAGCTCAGGCGTGGGTGGGGTGAGGCTCTGTGTTCTTCATCATCTCCCGTGCCCAGGCTTGCAGAAGGGATCCATGCTGTGGAAATCAAGGTCCCCAGATGCATCCTTTGGAGCATGCTATGAGGTTCCAGGGTGGAAACCACCTCTGGGACAGAGCTCTCGTCCCCTTCTGCCCTCTGCTTGTGCGCGGGGTGGGAGAGCAACCACAGCTCCTCCATGGTTGGCCTCCACGGGGGAGGGAAGCTGATGTTTTGGCCCCATCCTGGCTCCGTTTGGAGCTTTGCTGGGGGTGAGCTGTGCATCTGGGGGATTTGTGGTGGACAGCAGAGTCTCCGTGCACTGCCAGGGGGATGAAACATCCAGGAGGGTCCCGTGGGCAAGTCCTGCTGTCTTGGACACCCACCTCAATTAGAAAGACGCCGGTCAATTAAAAAGAGCTGCCACTAGGTTAAAAAAAAAGGCAATAACCCCCAGCTGGCTCCTTGGGCTGTTTCAGCCGATGGTCACCCCAGAGCTATAAACACTCCCAAAGAGGACGGGCAGCAAAATGTCCCCATCACTCCCAGACCCTGTCCCCTGCCCACCCCCGGCTCCCCAAACCTCGAGCTGCCCAAAGGCAAAATGAGAAGCTGACCCCAGGCAATACAGGCACCGCCTGGCCGGGCTCTAAAGGGCCCCACCGCTTCTCAGGCCACATTAGGGAGCATTTGGCCAAGCTTTGCCCACCATCACGTATTTCCCCATGACCCCGGCGCTGGTGTAACTGCGCCATGATGGACCACGCTGTCACGGCTGCATTACGTTCATTCTTTTCCTTGACCTTTAGGGCGCTATATAAATAGGCTCCAGCTGCGGTGACCCGCGCCAGGCTGTGCTGCAAGCAGCACCGTGTCGTTAAAAGTTGAAAATTAGCACTGCAGCCCATAGGAGGAGCACAGCAACCCATAGGATGAGCACAGCAACCCATAGGAGGAGCACAGCAACCCATAGAAGGAGCACAGCAACCCAAAGGAGGAAGGGTTGTCCAGGGGCTGAGGCACAGGGGTGGAAGGGCTGGGGGATTTGGAGGTTTTCCCCTGTCTTTGGCTGTGTGGTGCTGGGAGAATAATTTAAAATGGAGGGTAAAGAAGAAAATAAATTAAAAAAAAAAACCCAACCAGTTTCCCACCTGATGTATCTTGTCCTGCAATGCAGGGTTTCGTGCATACCAAGCAACCTCAGGTAGAGGAACCCCTTCCAAGGCAACATCAAACCCAACAACAAAACAGGTTTGTAAAAGCTCGTCCTTCTAACGCTTCCGCTGACGAGCCGGCGTGGTGCAAACCAGTTGAGCAGTCATGGTCCCAGTGCCCCAGTGCTGTTTATAAGGGGTTTTTTTTGTGTGTGTGCGTGTCCCCACCTGGATTTCATGGTGGCTGGAGCTTTGTATGAGAGGCAGGGATGAGATGAAGGTTTGACCCAACGTGAGTTATGAACTGGGAGGGGGGGTCATCACTCCATCACTCTTTTCCCCTGCGTTTTCATAGTTCTAGCACAGCAAGATGGTGATAAATATGAGTACTAATAAACATCGATTAATTCAGCACATTTAGATTTCTTTTCCTGATGGATTGTATGGATAATCAGATTAATTAGATTAAACGATATCTAGGAGGGGGCGAAGTCACATTGATGCTCTTCTGCCTCAGTCTCTCCATCTGCAAAATGGGGCCAGTAAATCCCCTCTGCATTCCCGAGAGGGCTGGAACTGAGCCCCTTGACGTTTCTAACCCACCTCCAGTCCTTGCCTGCGCTAGCCCATGGCTGGTAGGTCGCTTTGGGTCTCAGTCCTGCCTTGGCTTCAACCTGCCACGACAGGGGCAAATCAGGCAAATCTCTGTCCCTCTCCACATTTCAGGCTGCTCGGGAAGGGGCGGGAGGGACCAGAACTGTCTGAGCTAAGGGGTGATGGTGGTGTGGGAAGAAGTGGAAGGAAGAAGCCACGCACCCGCTTAGGCTGGAGATGAGAAGGCTCTCGGCGTGATCTCTTTTAGTAAGTGTCGTGGTGGTAAAAATCCCGGCCACTTTCTAGGTGGAATTCGATAAATTCAGGAGATTGTTCGCATGATGAGGCTGGGGTGACAGCACAGGCTGGGACTCGATGACCTTGGAGGACTCTTCTAGCCTGCGTTCCCGGCAGATCCACAAGGCTGCATTGCTGTTGGCACCTGAGAGACGGTGTTTCTAGCAGAGACCGACCAAAGCTATGGACTTTGAGGCTGCAGCCCCATTTCCAAGGGGCCGTAGCACCCAGACAAAAGAGTTTTTCAGGCACTCCCATGCAAATCTCAGAAACATCATCCCAGTCAGGAGCGTTCGAGCCGTTTCCTTCGTGCCTTGGGTCAAAAGCAAGCTTTGAGGTCTTCTGAAAATGTCCTTTTGTGATTTGCAGGGTGTCCTCACACCACGTTGAGCACAGAGGACTTTTTTCTCATCTGTGGCATTAATACAGCTCTCGAAACTTGTCTAAGCTGGGAGACATGGAAATCTCTGAGGCCAAAAGCCCTCCCAGTTGCAGGAGAGCACGGGGAGGGCAGAGACAAGAGCTTGCTCTGGGCTTTATGGGTTTATTGCTGTGACTTGGGGCTCAGCGTGCAGGGCCAGCGGGCTGCTTCGACGGCCCAGCGAGATTCACAACAGCTCACCCCCTCCCAGGGCACCACTGGGGTGCTCCCAGCTCCAAGGTTTCGGAGAGCAGATGGGCTGGCATTTCTGGTTTACCCCATGTTCCCCCCCCCCCCCAGCTTCAGCCCCAGCCCTAAGCTGGGATGCAATCAGCAGTCTGCCCGTCGGGTTTGCAGAAATGCTGGCTTTAAACCCAGCCTGAGCTGAAGCAGATCCTCCTATCCCCCTCGGCTTGCACCAGCACTGGCCTCGGGCTGGCTGCTCTGCCGAGCCAGATGGCATCTTCACCCTGGGGCACCGCGTTGGCAGAGCCTGAGGAACAGACCGTCTGCGTCGAGGCTGACATGGGTTCCTCCTGCCATCCATCTCGGCTTAGGCTTTAGGTCTTCTCCTTCTTCTCCTTCTTCTTCTTCTTCTTTCTTCTTCCTCTTCTTCTTCCTTCTTCTTCTTCTCACATCTCTCCGTTGTACGATGCAAGCTTGGGTCTTGCTGGATAGCACCTAAATACATCCCCTGTGTATGAAAATCTAAGCGCACATGGGAAGTTTTATAGCCCAGGCTGTTTCCAGCTCGCTGTCTAAATGATCCGCACCCTAGAAATGCAGGATGTTTGCTTTTCCAGAGAGAACCCCAGTACCTACATGGCAGAGATATTGTGATAAGGCGAAGGCCATGGTGGCTGCTTCAGCAAGAGGTTGAGCAGGTTGGGTTACCGGCTTGTACTGAGGGCAGAACTTGGCCTGGAGCTCTCACTCAGGGCTGAAAAGTCCTCCAGAGTGATGACAGTGAGCACAAGGAAGTGAAACATTGGGAAGGCTTAGTGTTCCGATGTCCCCCTTGCTCGGCGGTGCTCTGCCGCTTTTCGGAAGATGCTCCTGCAATGGCCAGGCCCCTTCCCTCCGTGTGACAGACACGGTGAAATATTTCCAAACCTGCCCCAGCATCCTTCCCCGCTGGGCTTTGCTCTGAAACGCAAGGGCATCCGCAGTCCTGCGTCATGGTTTTAATTTGCCAGCTTGAAAGAGGTCATGGAGAAAAGGCTGCGTGAGCCATCTCTGCTTTAGGGAAGCGTAGTTCCAAAGTGGCCATCCAGTTCCCAGCTCCAGATGGTGAAATGAGATCAGTGGATACGCGTGTTCTTGTTACTGTTAGCAAATATTGCACGGGGCGGGAACGGATCCCCAGTACGCTATTGCCATCATCATCATCATCATCATCCCTGAAGTCAGCGGCGATGATGCCGGTTTTCATCACTGCCTGAGAGGAGCCCAGAAAATCCTCCCATAGTGGTGCCACCGAACCAAACCCTTGCCCCTCGGCATCTCCCCCGCCTTGGGAGGAGGCTGCAGCCCAGCCCTCATCCTGCGACCGCTTTCTAACTGCGCTTTGCTGCGGAGGCAGCCGCGCTTCCGTAACGAGAAGCCAATTAAAGCGCCCCATTAAGCGCAGCCTTTTCCCTTCCTTGTCCAAACCTATCTGTCACGAGAAGGACGCCACGATGGTAGCGCGAGTTGGCAGAGGCTGCTAAAAGTGGGGAAGATAAGATGTAGAAGTAAATTATTGAAATGCCAGCCTGAAGTCTCAAGCAGGACCGGGGTCAGCCATAGGCGGCCGCTCACCCGCCCCGTCCCCAGGGCTGCCGAGCCACCCCAGCTCCCCCCCAGCAGAAGCAGATTAAACCCCTTTTTATAGAAGCTGGCGAGGGCTGCGGTTCCCAGGCTGCTCCTTCAGACCCAGCAGGTCCTCGGCGGGGTGCGCGGAGGGGTGGCACCGGCAGAGCCACCAAAGGACGGGTCGCTTCTGTTTAACTTCACATGGTCTGTGCCTACCAGCAGAGCGGGACGGGTGCTGGAGCAGGGTGGGGAGGGAGGGGAGCCAAAGGGATGCCTTGGGGATGCCAGTAGGGGTTCATGGGCACGCAGGAGCCTGCACGGGATCACTCGGGGTGAGAGCCCCTTTGACCCTCCGCTACCCTCACCGACGCTCGAAAACCCCAGGGTGGGATTTTAATTAGCACCCAGAGAGGGAAGGGCAAGAGGAGAGCTGAAGGAGACACTGCCGGAGGGAGGCGAGGGGGGTGCTGCAGGTGGGGAGGAGGGAGACGGAGCTGGAAGTACGAGGGGGGGAGCAGAGAGGCTGCAAAGGGGATTGTGATGGGTTGAGCCCGACTGGGCGTCAGGGGCCCCCCAAAGCTGCTCCATCACCCCCCTCTAACCGGACAGAGGAGAGAAAAGTAAATCAAAAGGCTTGTGGGTAGAGATAAGGACAGGGAGAGATCATTTTATCAGTTACCACCACGACTCAACTTGAAAAGAATTAATTTATTATCAATCAAAATCAGAGAAGGAGAGGAGAAAAACTGCTAGGTCTTAAAAACCTTCCCCCCACCCCTCCCTTCTTTTCTGGGAAAAACTTCACTCCCAGTTCCTCTACCTTCTCCCCCCCAGGGGGATGAGATGGGGGTTGAGGTTCAACACATGTTGTCTCTGCTGCTTCTTCTTCCTTGGGAGAGGACCCTTCCCCTGCTCCAACGTGGAGTCTGTCCCATGGCAGACAGTCCTCCATGGACTACTCCAACGTGAGTCCTTCCCACGGGCTATGGTTCTTCACCAACTGCTCCAGCGTGGGTCCGTAACTTCCACGGGGTGCAGTCCCTTGGGAGCAGACTGCTCCAGCGCTGGCTGATGGCGGTGAGAGCCATAAGACCCTGAAGGTATGGAAAATAACGCTGTGCCCCAGGGGAGTCCTGCGCTCGGGGCTTCTGCTGCCTTCGGGGGACCAACCCTGCTTTGCTCAAGGATGGGGGATTCCTGCACCCAGCCCTCATTGGCGCATCCCGACAGCGGCACGGCGGAATCTGAACCCTGTGTGTGCCAGACCCTTCCGACCTGCGTGAAACACGGGATTTTTCCCCTCTAATAAACATTCCTTCCTCAGCGCACCTTTCTCCCTGTTATCTCCGGATAAGAGGCTGATCGAGCAGATGCAGCAGCACCGGTTCGCAGTGACAACATCCTCGCAACACCATGTATCACAAGTTCACCATCAGAGCAGGGCGCATAGCTGAGCTTTTTGCTTTTGTAGCTGAGAAAAAGAAAAAAAAAAAAACAGGCAATGGAAAAAATTGTGTCGTATTTTCAGTTGATAGCCCTTTCAGCCCTTAAATATACATATGTAAAGGCCTCGCAAAGAGTTTTGGAGCGGCGCCACGGGGGATTGTAGCAATGCTTACGGCGACTGGCGAGCGGCGGGACCCCCCAGGCTGAGGATGAGGAGGTCGAGGCACCACAAGGCGAAGAGAATTGTGTCCAAGCTCAGAAAGGACGAAAAGCTGGAAATAGAGGCCAGGAAGCAATGCCAGAGCCTTCCTTGCAATCACCAGACCACGCTCGGCGTAATAACAGAGGGGACACAAATCCGCAGGCATTAAGCCCATTCCTTCCTTCTCTTGGGACGCGGATGAATCATGTTCCACTGCTGCGGTTGATAAAAGTCTTCAGAAGTCGGAGAGGGACCCAAATCCACATTTCGTTCTTTTTTGGAAGAACTTGTAAAAGCTGCTTTGTAAAACCTCTTGGCAAATGCTTCCGAGTTTCCAGACCCTCTCATCGCTTCTGCGGTGCCAAAAGTCTTCCCCTTCTCTGGAGATCATGCTCCGAGTTGCCTCCAGCCATGTCAGCAGTGTGGCCTGGGTGCTTTCTGTCTCAGCTCGTGAAAATATTTCCACCAACGTCAGTCTCGGTGGTGCGGAGGATGAAGGATGGAAGCAGCAGCATCCCTTAGACGGGGAGGTCGGTGCAAGCGTTGTGTCACACAAGGCGAACGCAGGAGAAATGCCGAGGGCTGAACTGTCGCACAGATGATGGGGGACAGGGATGTGTGGGCAGAATGAGTCTAATCCATCCCAACAGGGATGGAAGGGAGGGGAATGGTCCATCTCATATTCTTCACCCCAGCCCAAAGGGAGGCCGGAGGAGAGCGACCGAGCTCGCTTTCCCAGGATGTAAGGGCACAGACGCGGGGTCAATACACACCCCGATGTATTTGCTACGTGCCTGGAGCCCCGCCGTGGGCAGCCGGGGCAAATCACGTTTTTTTTCCAGAGCTTCCCAAGAGCTCAGTGCCAGCATCGTCCCTGCTGCCCCCCTCTCACCATCCCCATCCTGGGCTCCCACCCCGACCCTCTCAGCCCGATGGTGCTCAGCCTCCAGGATAACCCTGCTGACCCCCAAATCAGGTTTCCCCCCCACCCCACCCTCGCAGCTCCCATGCCGGGCAGGGATGCCACCTTGCCAAGGACACTGGGCAGAGCGTTTTTGGTGAGGAGCCTCCAACTAATTCCCCTGGGGCAGCCTTGCTTTTGTAGCCTTCCCAAAGGCGTTATCAAATTGAGGTTATTTTTAGGCTCGTTTCCTAAGGAAACAAGATTAACGCGACGGCAAGGCAGGCACGCCTGCGTGCGAGGCAGCGTGCCTCTGCCTCTGCCCTCCCCCAGAGATTTTGAATTTTTGGGGCAATTTCAGCTGAGCGTGCTGGAGCGCTATAGGGTCTCAGAGAGATCGCTTTCTGACGGAGACGGGGAAAATAGTGACGGGACAGAGGAGAAACTTAAGGTAAGTACTTCCGACGAGTGAAGGCTCACCAGACCCACCCCCTCCAGCGTTCCCTTCCCGCACATTCGGAGCCTTTGCCCTTGTTGCACCAGTGCTGGGATGGAAACACAAGGGGGTCCTTCAAGCAAAACCCACAGCCCCCAGTCCTTGTGGCTTAGGGGACGTTGAGTGGGCAACCCCTCCCACTAGGCTCACCGGGGCATTTTCTGGAGTTACAGCCCCCGGCGGAGGTTTCGGTGCAGAGCACGGCTGCCCGCACACAGCCTGGTGGTATTTCCATCTGGCCGCTCGCCTTTGCTCACGTCCAGAAGCCTTTTTAACAGGGCTCCTTCTTCCACGTCTGCCCGTGCTGGCATCAGATGAGGTTTTGTAAAACTGCCACCAGGATTTTGGCCAGAGAGAAGCACAGAAATTGATACAGAGAGTTTGTTTCTGTGTCCTTGGCTTCTCTGCAAGTCCTTAGTGGGCCAGGATGGCCTGAAGTGCTGAAGCCTTGGCTTTGGCTATGGCTGGGGTCACGGCATCTTCCGGAGATAGAGAGCGGCAGCCCAAGAGAGCTGAAAAGTCACTGGGAATTTTTCAATGAACGTGCAGTCACGTTGGATCAGGCTTCCGGAAGAGTGAGACAGAAACACACTGGATTTCATCCTCGCCCAACCCTACCAATCAAACAGGCTCATGGTGACCAAATTTGCCCACAGGCCATTTTCGAAGAAGGTGCTTCAACTACCTGGTGAACAAGACAATCTCCATCATCCATCCATCCATCCATCCATCCATGCATCCCATCTATCCATCCATCTATCCCATCCATCTATCCATTCCATCCATCCATCCATCCATCCATCCATCCATCCATCCATCCATCTATCCATCCATCCCATCCATCCATCCCATCCCATCCCATCCCATCCCATCCCATCCCATCCCATCCCATCCCATCTCATCCCATCCCATCCCCCCCATCTACCCATCCCATCCATTCATCCCATCCATCCCATCCATCCATCCATCCATCCATCCCATCTATTCACCCCATCCACCCACCCCATCCACCCATCCCATCCATCCATCCATCCATCCATCCATCCCAGCCAGAACTTTGGTCAGGTCCGATACCCAGCTGTAATCATTTTACACATCAGCCTGCGGAGGAGGAATTTGGCTCCCTGCGTTTCCAACATCTTTTTCTCTTAAGTTACAACATTTGCAGATGAAAAAAGATTTTGAGGCTAAAAATAAGTTACCATGTTACAAACGTTCCCTATTTCCCCTTTTTTTCCCCCTATTTTTTAGTTTGGGGCATTTTGTGTTGTTCGTTTCTATAAACCCAAGACACTTTATCCCACTTTGAACTTTCCCCCAACTCTAAATGTATTCCACAAAATATGCAGAGGGGAAAGCTCCTGGTTTGAGGTGTGAGAAGTTACCCTCCGCAGCCCCCACCCACAGCGCCCACAATCCCAAACCCTGAATCCACAGGACGCCGCCGAATTCAAGGCGCCTCCGCTCATGGGGGGGGGGGGTTCGGGGGTTGCCCTCACCTGCAGACAGAGGTGCTGGCCCGCAGCCCCCCAAGTCATAAAAAAGCAAAGAAGTGAACGGGCCCGGTGGGAGATGGGCAAAAGCTGGTGGGTGAGCTTATTTTAACGGGCAGGCTGTCCCCCACAGGGATTGGGGGGGTGCGGGGAGGGGGGCAGGGGTGAGGGGGTGCAGGGGTAGAGGGGGGCAGGGGGGGGGCAGTGTTGGGGCGTGCAGGGGTTTGGGGGCTGCGGGGATAGGAGTGCGGGGGTGGGGGGCTGGGGGGTGCAGGGACGGGGGGTGCGGGGATGGAGGGGACCGAATGGGCAGCGGGGGAGGCGGGGAGGGAGGGCGGGGGCGAGGCGGGCCCGGGGCGGGCGGGGGGTGGCGCTCGCCGCCTTCCCCACCATAAAACGGCGGGGCCAGGGCCGGGCGCACAGAGCAGAGCGGAGCAGCGGCGGGGAGCGGACCGGCGGCGGGGAGCGGACCGGCGGCGGGGAGCGGACCGGCGGGCACCGAGCGGGCGCGGCGGGGACAGGACCGGACCGGACCGGACCGGCGGGGACCGGCACGGCCGGGGCGCCCTGCGGAGGTAACGGGGGCGCGGGGGGGGTCCCAGTCCCGCCGGTTCGGGGCGGGCTGCGGGGCGGGAGCGGCTCCCGCTCCCCCCGGGGCTGCCCCACCCCGGGCTGCCGGCGGCCGCGCTCCGGGGGGGGTTGGGGGGGGGGGGCTTCCCCTCCGCGCCCCAACCCCACCCTGCCAGCCCCAAGCCCCGGGGCTCGGGCTCTGGTCGCCAGGCACGGGCAGGCGCTTGCCCCCTGGGTGCGGGCGAGTGACCGGGGCGCCCACAGGGGTTTAGTGTTGCCCTTCAGTCTCTCCAAAATTTGCCTTAGGATCCTTTGGCGTTGCTGATCCTTTCGTGTTGGTTCTTGGCTGCGGGAGCAGTCCCCGGAGGAGTGCAGGCAGCCGCTGCCAACTTCGAAGCAGTCCCAGGGCTGCCATACAGCCAGGCAGTTTGGGAGGGTGCAGGGACACCCCTTCTCTCCATAGTCTCCCAAATCCCCGCATGGAGCGCAGCTTGGCCAGGCTGGCTCCGGAGTCTGTCTGCTGAGCCAGGTTTATGTAAGCGCTGATTTGCGGTGTTGAGAGATGCCTAAGAACCGGCTCGCTGTTGGAAAATGTACACAAGCTTGGCATCTGGCCCAAGGCTGTACCAGCAGCCCGGTATTTGTCTTGGTCCCAGACCCTTGGAGAGATTCTGCCATCTCTCACCTGCGCTCAGCTTGGCCTCGAGTCCCTGGGCTCTGTCCCAGCAGCGAGGACGGAGCAGGAATGCCAAAGGCACTGTCAGTGTCCTTTACAGCGGTACCTAGCATTGCTTTTCTGGCAGACCCGTGGGTGCTCCTTGCGTGGGACCATAAGCCCGGGGGGGCTCCAGCGCAGCGGCTCAGCAGGAGCTGCTGCACCGTAATGCGTCCCACCGTGGCACGCTCGGCGGCTCCTCCTGACAGACAGGATGCTGGCCTGGGCGGGTTGTCCGTCAGACCCAGGGTGTGACAGTCCTGGCTTTCCTGTTGTTAACATCAGTGCAGCATTGCTGCGCCTTCCCTTGGCAAAGGTGCTGAGCCCCAGCCACGGGAGCCGGGTGCTGGGAGGGCTGCGGCACGTGCCGTGCTCTTCCCGTCCTGTGGCACG
The DNA here is from genome assembly GCA_017310255.1 of Butorides virescens. Taxonomy (NCBI): domain Eukaryota; kingdom Metazoa; phylum Chordata; class Aves; order Pelecaniformes; family Ardeidae; genus Butorides; species Butorides virescens. The sequence goes on along the minus strand of JADKXX010011177.1, from coordinate 11,895 downwards.
GAAGGGAAGGCGGCGTTGGCTAATCCTGCTTATTCCAAGAGCCAGGGATTAGGGAAGAGCACTGATTTCTAGACTCCTGGAGAGGCGGGGACCTGATCCTGCCCTGCTTGCTGGCGCAAAGCAAGTGCGATCTGGCTTGGGCTCGGTGGGACGATGAGCTGGGCTTGCTGGCAGGCTTAATGTTGGCACATTGCTGGTTTTCCTTGCAGGTGGGAAGGCAGCGGTAGCTCACTATGGCCCTGGCAGACAACGCGGGCTGTGCCAAACCCAGCGAGGACTTCCCGTTCCCCGAGATCATTGAACTCAATGTGGGTGGACAAGTCTACATCACCCGCCACCCCACCCTGGTCAGCGTGCCTGGCTCGCTCCTCTGGGAGATGTTCACCCAGAAGAACGTCCGCTCCTTGGCCCGTGACAGCAAGGGACGGTTCTTTGTGGATCGGGATGGCTTCCTCTTCCGCTACATCTTGGATTACATGAGGGACCAGCAGCTGGTGCTGCCCGACCACTTCCCGGAGAGGAGCCGCCTGCAGCGAGAGGCCGAGTACTTCATGCTGCCGGAGCTTGTGAAGATGCTGGCCCCCAAGCTCAGCAAGCAGAACTCGCTGGGAGATGACCCATGCCAAAGCGACCCGGAGGAGCTCTCCCCCAACGCAGATGCCACGCGCAACCTGACCTCTGCCGGTGCCACGCTCCCCAGCGCCGTGGCTGGTGGCCCTGGGGGTGCTGTCGCCGTCACCGCCGGCGGGGGTGCTGCCAGCACCGACGTCCGCAGGGCAGGTTTCATCACCATCGGCTACCGAGGCTCCTACACCTTGGGCAGGGACAGCCAGACGGATGCCAAGTTCCGCCGGGTGGCACGGATCATGGTCTGTGGCAAGACCTCGCTGGCCAAGGAGGTCTTTGGGGATACCTTGAATGAGAGCAGGGACCCGGACAGGCCCCCGGAGAGGTACACCTCCAGGTACTACCTCAAATTCACCTTCCTGGAGCAAGCCTTTGATAAACTGGCCGATGCTGGCTTCCACATGGTGGCTTGCAACTCCACAGGCACCTGTGCCTTCGCCCACGACCAGACAGATGACAGGATCTGGACCTCTTACACCGAATATGTTTTCTATCGTGAGTGACACCAAAAAACCAAAAATCCCCACAAACCAAACACCAACTCTCCCTTTCCTCCCCTGTGCTGGCTGTTGCCTAGAAGGTAGACATCCCCGAATCCCAGCGTCCTCCCTTTGCCTCCTTTTGAGTTTGTTTTTGGGTTTTTTCCCCCCTTCCTTCTTCCACGTTGAACCTGTTCAGCTCTTCCTCGCAGCAGCTGCTGACCACCAACCTTCTTCCCCCTCTCCGACTTCTGCAGTAGCCGCCTGTAGCTCCTAACCTTCCCTGGATGGGTGGACTTGGACACTGTTGTGTACGTGTTTTGGGTGGGAGGGGTCGGGGGGGGGATTCACCAGGCTGGGATTCCTGCAGCTGGATGAGCTTGTCCATTGCGGACGCTGAACTTGGCTCTCGTGCCCCGTACGCCGTCCAGCTCCCCGGGAACGTGCTGCACGTGCTGTATTTGGTCTGCCGTGGGGTACGAGTGAGAATGCCTTGGTTTAAGGACCCGGAGAAAGGTGGGAAGCGAAGAGGAGGGTGGGCAGGCGGGGGGGGGTGGAAGGATGAAGCCTGGCAGCACGGATAGATTGCCGTTAGCCCATGTAAGCCGCTTAGCGCTTAGGCCGTCAGTGCCGGGGAAGGTTAGATAAAGGCACGCCCTCTGTTTGCAGTTCTGATTCGAAGCATCACTGCGGCGCTGGGATGCCTGGGGTGATTTTTTTTTTGGGGGGGTGGGAGGGGGCGGATAGACAGATGCTCTGTGCGTACATGGAGGGAGGTGGGGGGGAACGGGGAAGGCTTGATGTGCTGTAGGGTGTAAAATGCTTATGCATCTCTCCAACTTGTTGGAGGTCTGTCGGGGGGGGGGGGGGGGGAAAGTACCCTTATCTTTCCTTCGGAGTACGGAAGCGCCGGGGGCTTCAGAGGGCTGGGGTTGGGTCGCTCGGGTGAGCAGCAGTCGGGCTCAGCCACGGCTTCACGGGGTAAAGGGAATCTCTGCCCCAGATGAAAATCTTTGCCGTTTGGGCGATCTCTTGCGCGGGTCTCTGCAATCACAGCTCTCCAAGGCCTGCCTGTGGGCCTGGGGCTGGCTGCCGCTGCTTTACCGTGCCGGGGGATGTGTAATAAAGGAATAAAAATGACTGCTCTTGGTCTGCCGAGGCGCGAAGGAGGTGGTGCTGCTTGGGTGCTGGGGCACCCAGAGGTGTTGCTCCAGCGGGATGGCAGTGCTGGCACATGGGCAGGGAGCGGAGTGCTTTAGTGTGGGGGTTCAAAAAATGGGGAGAAGAAAGGAAGGTGACCTTACTGGAGCCCCTTGCCCTCCTCCGACCCCCCCCCTCCCCCTTGAGCCCTCGCTCCCCTCCCAGCTGGGCTGAATTGCAGCCCAGCGCATCCCTGCGGGGATGTAGTTGCGAGCAGCCGGTCCAGGATTGCTTCCCCTGCCTGCAGACCAGCTCTGGATGATGCCTTCATCCCCCAGGGCTCACGCAGGGCCTTGCAAGCTCTGGCACGGGAGGTCGGGCTGCAGATTTCGGTGCCAACGCCTGCAGGAGCAGTCATGGGTGGCCCTGGTGTCCCCAGCCTGTGCCTTCCAGCGCTTGGCTCCTTTACCCCCCCCACCCACCATCCATCCCTGGTTCTCCATCCCGGGAAGCTCTAAGGGCTCTCCTCGCCGGCTGGGTGCCAGCCAAAGGGGCATTTCTGTTTGGGGTCTGTTGGGGGGGAAGGTTTGTGGCTGGTTTCCCCGGGGGGGGGGGGGGGGCTGCAGCCTTCTGGCACGCAGGGCGAGCAAAAGCTTTACAAGCAAGGCAGCCCCTCCATCCCGAAGAAGGGGAAGGCAGAAATGGTATTTTTATAAGGGCCCGTTCCTCATTGCAACAGCATTTTGAAGAGGAAATGACAACCAGCTTTAAAAAAAGAAAAGAAAAAGGAACTTGAGCTCTGTGCGGGGCGGGAGGCTGAAGGACAGAATTAAATTAAACAAAGGGGGAAGGGATGTGCATTCCACGCTGGCTTGGATTTTTTTAACTAAAGATTTTTCTGATAGTTATTAATTAAGACTGATCGGCAAAAAAAAATTGCTGCCTTGTGAGCAACGCTGGTGTTTTGAAGTTTGTTTTTTCCCCTCTGGAACTGGACTGAAAAATTGATCTCCTGGGAGGAAGCCTTTTTCCCAAGGGAGAGACCATAACAGCAACGTCAGCGTTGGGGTGGCTTTGATCTCCCAGGTTATCTGGGCTGTTAACCCTCATACCCTGAGAGAAATACAAGTGGAGCAGAAGACTTCTGAATTATTTTAGAGTCTGACAGTTTTCATGAAAAATGACACTTAGTGGAAAAAAAATACATTTGGTGACACCTATCTCAACAAAAACACAACAAATTTGGGGTTGTTTCTCTTCGTTGTGTATGTCTCGTGACAGCAAGAGCGTCCTTTTGCTCCTGCCCGTGGTGGGGAGGAGAACCTGGTTCCTTTGATCCTTGGGAGCGACTGTTTGCAGAGAAACGTTGGTGTGGAAAAGCATCTATTTGAGGTTCTCCTCCTCCAAACGGTCATGGTGAGTTGCTCGAGCTGGGCAAACAAAAAAACAAAAAGCAGTGGCTTCAGCAGTGGCTGAAGTGAGTTGGGAAGCCCCCTTTGGTCTCCAGGGCTCCAAGGAGATGGTGCAGTCAGTGCTTCCCTGGTGTCACCTCTTTCGCTGGCTTTTCCTGGGAGCGTGCCTGCATTTCTCTGTGTTTCCAGGTTTCGAGCTGCCTGCTGGACCAGGGGAGTCTGCCTCTGGCTTGGGCTTGTTCAAAGCACCTAGACCTCCTTAGCAGTCCTTGAGCTGGTGATCCCCACCCTCCGGGATGTCCGTAGGGACTCAAGGGAAAAATCAAGCCTTGTTGGGTTTCCTTCCCTCCAGCTAGCCCTGGCTGTTGGACCCAGAGGTGGTTTTCTCTTCCCAAGGAAGTGGCTTGACCCTGCTCTTCAGGCACTGATTTCTACCACAGGTCTTCTGACCCCAGCAAGCACCACACCAGACCCCGTTAGGGGCTCTGGCAGCGGTGGCCACCTCCTATCTAGGAGCTGTAAGTGAAGCCCTTCCACGTGCCCAGCAGGGTGGCTTTGCTCCGGCGTAGGAGGGCTGGCACCTCCAAGGAAGGGCACGTGGGCTGTACGTGGTTGTGTCTGCGTTGGGGGATTAGTCGAGTTGTCTGCAAAAGCCCAGGGCCAGGAGGGAGCCCTACGATTATTTTAATCTGACCTGCACTGAGCAGTCATCAGCTTTTTGGGGGGGGGGGGGGGGGAAATCCTGCTGTGAATGAGACCATGCCTAAGCCAGAGCTGGTCCCTCCTGGGATGCCGGACCACCTACCGCCTTGGCCTTGAGGATGGTTTTGGGGATCGCAGAAGCAGCCCGCAACCTCCCAAGGGGGTCTCTGTGTGGCAATGGGTCCCTTGAGGAAGAGCATGGACCATGGTGTGGGGGGAGCATCCTTTGGGAAGGCATCAGAGCTCACCAGAAGCCAAGGAATGTTTTCATAAAGGGCTTTAAGCCTTCAAAGCTTGTTTTCCCTCTGAGGGATAGCGTAACTCACCCTTTCATTTAGACATTCCCCAGAAAATCATCCATCCTGAAGTAATATCCCACGTTGGAATGAGGCAGAACATGAGCTCGGGCTGGGTCTGCATTCCCAGGCAAGCCCCCTGCCCACAAATTGCTGGTTGCTCGCTCATTCTGCACAAAAGCTGCAGGAACCGAGCTTTCCCCCTAAGGAAAAGCCAGATCCCATCTGTCTCCATCAGACACTTTTCCCACCCCAAGAGAACATCTGAAAACACTTTCTCTTCCAGGTCTGTCTTCCCTCTGTAAGGGGACCCCCTTTGGTGGCAGGAAAGTCCTGCCCAGCCCAGCAGCTCAGCTCTCCCTGTCCTGCTGGCAGCCAGGAGGCAATGGGGATGGAGCAGGGTGGCTGGGAAGAAGACAAGCAGGGTCCTGTGGGGTCCACAAGATTAGAGAGGCAAGAGGGGAGACACTGAGAACCCTGTCCCCATCCTAGTGATTCTGTCCTGCTGTGGGAGACCCAAGAAGCCGAGGCTGATGAGATTGCAGTGTCAAAACAGCGAAGGACTTGCTGATCAAGAAGCATGGAAAGGGTAGAAGCAGCTGTAGCTGGAAGCTGTAACCAACCTCTTCTAATTTTCCCCTAGGAGGAAAGGCTGAGGGAGCTAGGCTTGTTCAGCCTGGAGAAGAGAAGGCTGAGAGGGGACCTCATCAACACCTACAAATATCTCAAGGGTGGGGGTCACGGGGATGGAGCCAGACTCTTTGCAGTGGTGCCCAGTGCCAGGACAAGGGGCAATGGGCACAAAGTGAAGCAGAAGAGGTTCCAGTTGAACGTGAGGAAGAACTTGTTGAGCGTGAGGGTGCCCGAGCCCTGGCGCAGGCTGCCCAGGGGGGCTGTGGAGTCTCCTTCTCTGGAGATGTTCAACCCCTGCCTGGATGAAGTCCTGTGTAACATGCTCTAGGAGAACCTGCTTGAGCAGGGGGGTTGGACTAGGTGATCTCCCGAGGTCCCTTCCAACCCTTGCCATTCTGTGAAAAATAACCCCCTTTAACAGCATGGGTATTCACCATGGAGGAAAACTGCTGGAGAGATGGATGGGGGGGTTCTCCAGGTCTTGGTGCAGAAACTGCAGCCTGGATGCTTTTGGTAGGAAGGGGGTGAACAAAATGAAGCATTTAGGCTCGGTTTAGCAGGCGACACCAGTTGGCCACAATGTGCAGGAGGTGCAACACCAGGCAGAGCCTGGCTCGGCGCTGGTGGCCACTGGGCGAGCTGGGGGCCTCCTGCCCGGGGCCGCGGGAGGTGCAGGCGTGGAAGCGCAGCGGAGCGGGCGATGTTTGCGTTTGCTGGAGGTGGTGAGAGCCAGGAGATGCTGCGGGCTGGGTAAGCTGTTCCGGCTGTTGGCAGGGAGCTGCAGGAGCACGTTGCCAAATGCAGCTCGGTCAACCTGTGACAGCTTTTTCTGAGCTAAAGCAGGTGAGCCCTTGTGCATGCGTGATGTGCAGATGGTTTTCTTAAAAGGCTACGGCAGTTCAAAAAGTTTTGCTCAGTTCTGGGTGGCGGGTGGCTGGGAATTATCACCCCCCCTCCTCTGGAAGAGCTGTACAGTATCTGATTGAAGTATGTTCCTGCAAATAGGCTAAACCAGATTTCATCTAAATCATATTTGAGCCCACAGCCCAGCCCCTGCACCCCAGATGCCTGTTCCCTCTCCCTCCTTGCCCTTTGGGTGCCAACAGCACCCTTAAAGTGACCCCAAAGGGCCCCCAACCCCCTCGCCCCTGCTCAGGGCAGCAGGACAAATCCCCCATCAGAAATAAATGTCCTTCCAGTTCACAGACTAGGGCGCAGAAAACATAACTCAGCCCCACAGTTTGCTGGGCTCAGCCCGAAATTGGATGATGGGGTTCAGCAGGAGGCAGGGGAGCAGGCGGCGGATAAACCCAGCTCTTCACGGCACGCCGTCAAGTGCCATCCTCCCTTGCAATTCCAACCAGGGCCAGAGGAAGCCTCTCCTGCCGGCAGCGTGGAGAAGAGCGTCGGTATGGAAAGCACAAATCACCTGGCTGGTGTTGCCGCAGGAGCCGTACAAGCCCAGCCTTGCTGGATTGATTTAGGAGCTCTGTCGAAGGCGGATCGGGGCCACCAGGCAGGGATGAGCCGATATTCCTGATCGCTGGAGGGACCGAGATGGAGCCTGGCCTTCTCGTGATGCCCTCCCGCCATCATTTAGGGGACCTCTGTGGGGAGGCAGGGGAGAGGAGCTCATTGCGTCCTCTTTCTCTGGACCTGAGCTCCTTGGCTTGTTCTCCCCCGTTGATGCCACAGCTGAGTCCATGCCTGATAGAATCATGGAATCACAGAATCATTTAGCTTGGAAAAGCCCTTTAGGATCCCCAAGCCCAACCGTTCCCCTACCCCTGCCATCCCACCCCCAAACCCTGGCCCTCAGCACCGCCTCTGCCCAGCTGTTAAATCCCCCCAGGGGTGGGGACTCGACCCCTTCCCTGGGCAGCCCCTTCCAGCCCCTGACAGCCCTTTGGGGAAGGAATTGTTCCCCATGCTCAGCCTCACCCTGCCCTGGCACAACTTGAGGCCATTCCCCCTTGTCCCATCGCCCCTTCCCTGGGGGCAGAGCCTGACCCCCACCTCACTACAACCCTACGGAGGTACCGTACCAAAGCCACCGCTGCCCAGGCCACAGCAGCTCCGCTCAATCCCCTGCCCAGAGCCTTTTGGGGAGCTTGGTGATGGACACCTCGGTGCCCACCCCAGGCACCATGGCTGGGAAGAACAGCCCCCACCCACCCCCCCAGGCACACAGAAAGGTGCTGTAGGTTTTGGGGCCATTTCACGAGCAGAAGCCAAGTTCCAGCTGCGACTCAGATGCGCGTCCTCAGCCTTCGGGGAGCCCGCTTTGCAGGATGCTCAGCCCTTCCTCCAAGTGCAGGTCCCTCCAACGTCGAGGAAGCTGCCCCCAATGCTTGGATGGTTTTAGCTCAATTTTTTAAGGAGAGAAGCTTGTGTCGCCTCACACAGCGCATTCCTTCCCTTTTCTTAAAGGACCTGAATCTGGCGACTAGTTTCACTCCAACCTGGCAGCGTTTCAACTATTAGGAGGCTCCCAGTCTCATGAAAATATGTTTTGGGGTATAGCAGACCTCTCCAAGTCCCCCTCCCCCTGCCCAGAGCATGAGCTCAACCTTTAAGAAGCAAAACCACAGAAAAAAACAGACTTTGTGGGCTCCCTGCCCCCTGCGAGCGCCAGAGGCGAGCACCCTGCTGCGCCTGCGCCGGAGCTGGCGAGCCCTGGAGCGCGCCGGGCTCGTGGTTGATTTACCGGTCCCTGCGGCGGCGGATCGGGGTACTGAGCAGAGCTGGGGGATCAAGGATGCTCAGACGCTTAAGGCTCATAGAATCACAGAATGGTTTGGGCGGGAAGGGACCCCCAGAGGTCACCCAGCCCAACCCCCCCACAGGAGCAGGGACACCTTGAACCACATCAGGTTGCTCACAGCCCCCTCCAACCTGGCCTGGAATGGTCCCAGGGATGGGGCCTCCACCACCTCTCTGGGCAACCCCTGCCAGGGTTTCACCACCCTCATTGTAAAGAATTTCTTCCTTGGATCCAGTCTAAACCTCCCCTGGTTTAGTTTAAAACCATCCCCCCTTGTCCTGTCCCAGCTGGCCCTACTAAAAAGCTTGTCCCCCCCTTTCCTCTGGGCCCCCTTGAAGCCCTGAGCGGCCGCACTCAGCTCTGCCCGCAGCCTCCTCTTCTCCAGGCTGAACACCCCCAACTCTCCCAGCCGTGCCCCATAGCAGAGGGGCTCCAGCCCTCGGAGCATTTTAGTAGCCCCTCGGATCATTTTAGTAGCCCTCCCCTGGCCCCGCTCCAACAGGTCCATGTCCTCCTGGTGCTGAGGGCTCCCGAGCTGGATGCAGGGCTCCAGGGGGGGTCTCCCCAGAGCAGAGCAGAGGGGCACAATCCCCTCCCTCGACTCTGGCCACACTTCTCCTGATGCAGCCCAGGCCAGCGCCCATGGCCGGCTCATGGCCAGCTTTTCATCCATCAGTGCCCCCAAGTCCCTCTGGGCAGGGCTGCTCTCCATCCTTTCTCCCTGTACTGATACTGGGGCTTACCCCGACCCAGGGGCAGGACCTTGCACTTGGCCTTGTTGAACCTCATGAGGTTCACCCAGGCCCACCTCTCCAGCCTGCGTTGAGCCTGTAGAGCGTGCATTGCACCTCTGCCTTGGGTGGCAGCTTGCCCGTACCGGCTCTTCCTTCACCCCAGTGTGGTTTGACCAAACAGCCCCCGAGATCAGAGAAGTTAAGGGCAACCCCTAGAGCTTGGTGAGGCATCTGAGCCGGGGATGCTCCTCGAGGCGGGCAGCAGGCTGGTGGACGTGAGCGCGCCGCATTGTTCGTGGAGGAAAAACAGGCAGGGACCTGCAAAAGAGCTGCTTCATCCGCAAAACCCCGCGGCGAGCTTGGGGTTCAGGAGGGAGGCGAGGAGTGGTGCCTTTGGCAGAAGGAACAGTCCCTAACGGGGAGGCGGCAGGAGAATTACTGGGACAACCGAGTGGGTTTCTAAAAACAAGAGCTTTTTCTTTATTTAAGGAAAGGGAACGTAAAATGTAGAGTAAAGCTCAATGGGAGGGCATGGGAGCCTTGCAAGCAGCCTTGGGGATCCGTGCATGTCCCGTTGCTGCAGAGCCATCCCAAAGAGCACGCCGGCACGGAGCCACCACGCAGCCCGGCCATGAGGGCCACCAGAGCCTGGGAGCGGGGATCGCACTCCAGCCGGGGCTTTCGGAGGGGCCCTGGGGCTCTGTGCTCCACCGGGGAGGCTGTAAAACCTCAGGGGTCCCAGCAGAGCGGGACAGGGGGGAGGGACAGGCAGGAGCAGCCCGGGGAGCTCCCAGCGGAGGACGAGGGAACATTGCCATATAAAGAAGCAATAAAAGCAACCGGCTTCAGGCTTTGCTATTCCCCCTCCTCACCCCCCAGCGCCGGCTCCTGGCTACAGCCCATGGCCCAGAGCAGGACTTGGGGGGGGGGGGGGGGGGGGCCTCAGCATGGCTGGGGCACGGCTGATGTCCTCCCCCTGGAGGGGCTGGTGGTCCTCCCTGCCACACCGCTCTCTCATCCCCAGCATTTCAAAATTGCTCAATCCCCCAGCAAAACCAGGGCTGGGCCCATGACAAGGAGCAGTTTTGGGTGCTGCAGGGCTGGTTAGACCCTTCAAGGGCAGAAGGAATGTCCCTGTCCCCGGCGGGGGGGCTGCCTGCCGGCGCTAGCAGGGGCCACCAGAATCCTCCCCTGACTGCTTCCCGTGAGGGGGCACTGAGGGCAGGGGAGCCCCCGCCTCTCCAAAAAGTCCCTCGCAGCAAGCTTTCCCCCCACCCACCCAGCCTGCACCCTTGTTTTTCCTGCTCTGGGGGCTGCTGGAGAGGGGTGGCTGCCCCCCCAAACCTCCCCCTGAGGGACAGGGACAAGGCAGAGGTGGCCCTGCCAAGATTCTCTTTCCCCGGTGGTGTCCCGAAAGACAGAGGCTCCCTAAATGGGGGGGGGGGGGGGGGGGGGCGGGGGGGGCCGCCTCGGCCTCTTGGGGGGGGGGGGGGGGGGTGGGGGGTGCTGCTTTCTAGCATCTGCAAAGCCAGCATTGCTGCTGTGCCCCTGCTGGGGACCCCCCCACGCTGGTCCATGGGCATAATCCTGTCCCATCAGCCCCAAAATGCAGGCACGTGTGCGCTGGTCTGCTGGAGCCGGACCGCTGCCCATGCTCGTGGGCCCCCGCTAGCCACCGCGTGGCCACCTCAGCCCCCCTGGCTCTGCTGGAAGCCACCGTTCCTTCAGGCCTCCAGCTTTCGAGTTTGTTTGGATTTTCATTCGGGGCCCTTTTCCATGACGAGGGAGGGCTCGGAACCAAAACTCAAACAAAAGCACAAATGTTTAAGGCTCAAAGACAAAAAAAAGTAAATAAAGGAAACTGTAGAAGAAAAAAAAAAAAAACCCTCAAGTTTTCCTTAACCCAGACGTGTGCTTTGGGGCCGGCCCAGATGACAGCATTTATCCGTAGCAGACGGGCAGATCCGTGCAGCCGGAGAAGCTGATGGCTTTCATGGCCCAAAGAGATGAGGTCTAGCGAGAGCAAGGCAGGATTTCTGCCAGCTCTTCGCTGATCCACGGGGCATAGGCAGAGGAAAAAGCAGCAGGAGCGAGGGAGAGGAGCAAGGATCCTCTCTGCGTGTCCCTCGGTGGGTCCGTGCTTCGCTGGACGCTCCGGGCGCTGCTCCTGCTGTGGCTCAGGGACCCCGCCGAGGTGGCACCGGTTCCCTGGAGCAGCAGCACGGGCAGTGCTGGGGTCTCAGCCCGATGTGGAACGGGGATGGGCACGGGTCCCGGGTTCAGCCCTACCCTGCACCGCTGCAGCCTCACCCTGCCTCAGTTTCCCCAACCTGCAGCCTAAGGCAAACCAGGCCTTTTGGGTCCTCACGGGGAGGCTCTGCAGAGCCAAGCTCTCCTGGGGGTGATGGAATGGGTACCCCAGCACTTCCCTCCCCTCTGGGCTGCCACGAAACGCCCGGCCTGGTGCAAGGCAGGGCACAGCCTGTCCCCATCTGCTCCCACCCAGGAACCCGCAGCTTGCAAGCCCGGAGAGGGCACTGCGCCCTCGTAAGCCAACCTGCTTTAAAACAGCTCCCAGTCCCCGCAGTATAAATGAGAAACCCCCCCGAATTACACTGGTTTGCCCCAGCTGGGGATCCCTTCCTCAGAGCAGAGGCTTCCAAAAAAATAGGTAAAGAGTAATGCTCTAATCCTTCCCCTCTACAGCAGAGCAAGGGATTACAGCTCATTTAATGAGGTCCCGCTCACCACGCAATTACACCCTGCGTATCTCTGTGATTCCCATTACGCCCGACTCTTCTGGCTGAGTTGCCGGCTGGGGTTAAACCGTGACATCAACGCGAACGATTAAATGCCATTAAGGACCCAGGGGAACAGCCTTTTCCAGCTGCAAGGGGACGGTGCAGGGATGCTGAGGGACGGTGCAGGGATGGTGCAGGGACGGTGCAGGGATGGCGCAAGGATGCTGAAGGATGGTGCAGGGATGGTGAAGGGATGCTGAGGGATGGTGCAGGGATGCTGAGGGATGGTGCGGGGATGGTAAGGGATGGTGCAAGGATGGTGCAGGGGTGCTGAGGGACGGTGCAGGGATGGTGCAGGGATGGTGCA
>JADKXX010011175.1:0-33701 GCA_017310255.1 Butorides virescens | reverse complement strand
GGATGGGATGGGATGGGATGGGATGGGATGGGATGGGATGGGATGGGGTGGGGTGTGATGGGATGGCTGCTCCAGACCTGCTGTCCACCCAAGGTGTTTCTCATCGCATGGCGTGCGTGGTTCACGCTGGCCAGGCAGCCAGCCAGCCTGCTGCCAGCCAAACTGAATTACACAAGAGGCGAAGCAGAGCTAAATTTATACATTAAAGACAAAATGGCCCAGCGAGGGGGCCAGCTCCCCAGGGAGGTCTGGCAGGAGTCGCCGCCGCCCCCTCCCCGTCGCTGCCCCTGCAGCCTGGAGCCATCCCGAACCACACATACAAATTAAAAAACATTGGTTTGGAGCTGTGCAGATGCCCGCAAAACCATTTGGCAGAGATATTTTAGAACTTGCGGCCGCTAGCTAACATTGCTGTCCGGTTTGGGTGGTTTTTATTAGTAAAAATAGAGCCAGCAGCTCTCTCTCCAGCCCCCCCAAGCTGCAGTGGATACAGGACACTGTGGACCTACAGCTCCTGCAAAATAAAGGTATTTGTTACTACCCACTCACCTCCTGTTCACCAGGGTCCTGTTGGACTCTGGTTTAACTCAGATAAGAGCAATGTGCTGCGGTAAGAGCATCCTTAGCCTCTCCCTGGTGTTGGGTGTAATTTTTAATTTCCCAAATCCTGTGCCGGGATGCTGAGCTGGGGCGGGCTGTGCTCCCTCTGAGCCCAGGGTACCGGCCTTGCCTCGTTCCTTCACTGCTCCATACTCCTCCTCACCATGGTGATCAGCCTCCCAAATGAAAACACACTGTTAGCAACTCCGCAGGTAGCATTTCAGCCAGGGCATCCCAGCGTCGAGCTGGGAACCTGCTGAGCTCGGGAGCACCCGCAGCAAATAGCTGGGTAAAACCCCAAATTGGTTAGCCGAGCCCACGCGCCCAAGTGCATGACCCCAGCTCCCCAACCTTCTTCGCGCAAATATTCCCTGCCTGCTCGCTTTTCACCACTTCTCCCCGGCAGCCTCGCTGCTCTTCTGAGGTTTCCTGCCCAAAACGGTCCCTGCTGTAGCTCACTGGGCCGGGCAGGCAGCGAGCAGGTCCTGCAGCGGGGCAGGAACACCGCACCGATCCCCTCCCAAGCGAGGGTTTGCAGCAGGACGCTGCTAAACATGGTTCAGATGGATTCAGCGGAAGGCAAATGCGCCGCCAGCTCTTAAATTGCCCGCAGGGCGGTTCTCACCCGTCGCTATTTCCATTAACAGCTCCGCCGCAGGACGAGGCAGCACCCACGCGAAACAGGCGGGTGCCTCCCAGCTGGGAGGGCGCGGGTGCAAAAGGGTGGGGGTCTTTTGAGAAAAGCTGCGCCTCAGATAGCGACGTACGTGCCGTGGGAGACGCGGGCTGTGTTGCCCTTCTCAGCCCGACGCCGGGACTGGGGCGCCCTGCCCGCTTTGGGCCGGCGCGTTAAGAGAGATGTTGACGAGCTGGAGGAAGTCCAGAGGAGAAGCATGAATAATAAGATGAGGTTCAGCAACCAGAGCTTATTAGGAAATGCTAAAGAAGCAGGGTTTGTTTAGTCTGGAAAGGAGAAGCCGAGGAAATGGTCCATCATCAGGCAAAGTTTAATTATAAAATAGATGGCAATCAATTGCGCCGTAAGGTCACCAGTGAAAGGATGAGAATAGAAACGCTTAATTCACTGTAGCGAAGGTTTGGGTTGGACGCTACTAAAAGCTTTCTATCGGCTGTAGTAGTAACGTCCAGCGCCACCAAGGCAGGTCTCTGGGGAAGGACTGGCATCTTCTTTCTGGAAGATTTAAGGTTAGGCAAACATCCATCAGAGGCGATCCCCTAGGATCCCGCGTCTATGAGCTGAGAAAGGGAGGATTAATATTTCCATCCACTGCCATTGCCTGGGCAGGCTCCTGAAATTATTGACTATAAAACTGGGGGCCAGGTCTTGGTGTCCCAAGGCAAGAAGTGTCACCGCTATTTTATCAAGGGGTGCCACTGACTCCACTCCCAGCCTGGAATAAATATCCTGCCACGCGTAAGCCCCGGCAGAGCAGAAGCAATCGGACCAGCAGTTTAAATGCAAATGCTTTCTCACCAAAGCCAGCGCTGGCGGGCGCACACCGGGATGCTCTTTGCCTGCATCCCCCACCCTGCTGGGTTGGACCACCATGGAGCCCCACCAGTGTGACCGAGGAGAGGACGCTGGCCTCTCATTTCCCTCTCAGCCTTATCTCTGCCCTTTTACATTACCTTCTCTGCCAGTGCCTACCTGCTGCTGCCTCCACCTAGGAGGTCTTCTCATTAGCCCGCACCTCCACCCACAGCCCTATCTGAACTGGCATCTTGTTTGGCTTCCTGCAGGAAATGGGCTGGTGGGGGAGGATGTGCACAGCACCTCAATTTAAACACCTTGCCAAATGATAAACAGAGGGCAGAAGACTCTAGCAGGCAACTGAAAGCACCCCAACGAGGCTCGTGGTGCCTACTGGCAAACTCGTGCATCTCAGTAGCTTGTGGGGTCGCTCATGAGCTCCTCAAGGAGTCCCAGGTGGTCCTGGCTTTCCAGCCCCCAAGACCCATGGCCTGGACTGCAAGCACTGAGCGGCGTGTGACAGTGGTGGTGTCCCCTCCACCCAGCACCTTCTGCAACCCCACCACCGCCCAGCCACCAGGCAGCCACAGCCTTCCCTGCCGTAGGACATGGTGGGAATGGGCAGTGAAGGAGCAGTCCTGCTTCTGAGCCAGCTGCTTTCTCCTTCCAGTCTTCACAAAAATGCTGTTGATTTTCTCTGCCTAGACCCTTATTGCTAAGGAGAAGCCATAGCTCACCAAAACCAGACCACGGGAAGGTACCCCTCTGCAGCCGTCAGTAGGTTTTTGCCCTTCACCCACCACAAGAAGACTGAAATCAGCCTTGATGTGAATTGTAAGAGGGAAGAGACAGTGACAGCCTTGTCTTCACAGAATCCCAGAACAGCAGGGGTTGGAAGGGACCTCGGGAGCTCACCCAGTGCCACCCCCCTGCCCAAGCAGGCTCACCCAGAGCAGGGGGCACAGGACAGTGTCCAGGTGGGGGTTGAATATCTCCAGAGAAGGAGACTCCACAGCCCCCCTGGGCAGCCTGGGCCAGGGCTTGGTCACCCTCAGACTCAAGAAGTTCTTCCTCACGTTCAACTGGAACCTCTTCTGCTTCACTTTGTGCCCATTGCCCCTTGTCCTGGCGCTGGGCACCACTAGGAAGAGTCTGGCTCCGTCCTCATGACCCCCACCCTTGAGATATTTGTAGGTGTTGATGAGATCCTCTCGCAGCCTTCTCTTCCTCATAGGAGAGATGTTCCAGTCCCCTCACCATCTCTGTACCCCTCACCATCTCTGTACCCCTCCTCTAGGCTCTCTCCAGTACTTCCTCATCTTTCTTGAACTGGGGAGCCCAGAACTGGACGCAATACTCCAAGACTCAGTCTTCCTCCCTTGTCTTTCCTCCTGGTGATCCCGCCTGTCTTTACCAGGTTGGCTTTTCCCTGCCCCCACCTACCTGTGTAGCTGGCAAGGAGAGGTAAATCCAGCAAAGCCATGTTTCGTGTTTCATGCCATTTTACATCTGATCTGAAACAAAATCTGTGGCTTTTTTTTTTTTCTTCTGAAGGCTAGAATCAAATAAAATAAAAAACTCAAGCCATTATTTAAATAATCGGTGGATGGGAGCTCAGTGACACCGATTTAAAGGGATTTAGCTCCAACCTTAAAGCCTGGTGGGCTGCAATTTTCTGATTAATTCTTCCACCAACGACAGGGTAAAAAACATCCCGGCCTTGACCCTGCTCTGTTGCAGAGATGGAGCCTCCGAGGGTGGGCAGAGGCAGGACAGGCTGGACCGCAGTGCTCAGCCGCTGGTGGGGATGCCAACGCTGGAGCCTTCCCACCCATCGCTTGCCCTTTCTCCTCCCTGGGCATCTCCTCCTGCCCGCCTCCCTCCAGGCTGCGTGACCGTCATCTAATTATCACTCCTTTCTCAGGAATACGGACCCAGCGCTGGACAGATTCTGTGATCAAATCCCACTCGAATGATGTTAAAGGAAAACTGAAAAGCTTTCTAATAATGAATAAACCAAGTGGGGATGAAGTGCCCTGGCCCATCTAGAAATGATACATGGGTGGGCTGAAAACGCAAACTATTCTGGTAGAAAACAAGATCAGGAGGAGAGGATTTATCAGGCAGGAGCGGGCAGACCACGTGTCTGTCTCCACATCCATGTCCATGTCCATCTCTGTGTCCATCTCCATGTCCATCCCCGTGTCTGTCTCCGTGTCCGTCTCCGTGTCCATGTCCATGTCCCGCCTTTGGCAGTGCCTGGCAGAGAGATGTCAGACCCGGGTGGACGAGCCCCCTGGCCCGGCTTGCTTTAGCCCCACGCCAGGAGATTTTCTCCTTAACCTCAGCTTGTGGGCGATGCCCGACACCCTGCAGCATCACGGCTTCTGTCTCTTATCCTGGTCAATCCTATCTAAACTAATTTTGGAAGGGGGGGGGGTTCCTTAAAGGGTGTTTTCCATTAAAAACATGCGTGTTTATGATGAAGGCAATGCTCCCGTCAGCTTTCTCCTTATTTCTTTCCTCTTGAGCCTTGACTGCCCTGACGGTTGACTACCCTCTTCCCTGTAAAACCCCCTAAATGCCTTTCACAGTTTTACTGGGCGGCTTTGGGCAGACTTTAATCCTCTCCATCTGCCCGAGGAGAGGTGGCCGGGACTCAGCTGAGAGCACTTCTCCGTTCCCTAAAGGTATTTTTTACATATTCTGTGGTTTCTCACCCCCTGCCCAAGGCAGCCTCCTGCCCGTGCCACCTCTGACTGCTGAGCCAGCATTTTTCCATCTGCCCATCGCTACACCGGGGGCTTCTCTTTCTTTTCTTTCTTATTCTCCCTCCTGAGCCACTAAGGCTGATTGAAATCCCACCACGTTGTATGAAATGTTCAAGTGACGTTCTCTAACGTGCGTTGCTCGTCGTTGCATGCCGTGTCGTTGAACCTTCACGAGCTCTCCCCATGGCTTGCACTAGCCTCGGCCAGTGGATATTATTTTCTTTTCCCTGCAGAATTTTTCTACTTGACTCTTTGCCCTTTTTCCCCTTGCGTCGTTAATAAAAGACTTTCACCCTAAGACAGACTCTCGGGGCTGCCCTATTATTATATTATTTATATGTTGAGAATGAACTCTTGATTCCATTTCTTCTTTTCTCTGTCTTAATAAGCTTTTAATACACTGTGGATGTTAGACAATCCCCCTTCAGCTATTGAGTTTCCTTAAAAGCCTCTTTGATGGCCTTTATCAAAAAGCACTCAGGAAAATGTATTAACTGCCCTCCATTATCCACTATTTTGTTGACTTAACCTAAGACGAAGGGATTTTTTTTTTTTTTTCTCCCTGTGTATTGGAAGCACGCAGGTGGTTTTTCACTCTGCCTGTAGTTATTATTTCAATTTGCTTGCCACGTACAGAAGCAGTTACAATTCCTAAATGGATCTTGGCAAACATGCCCAGGTGAACCATTTATTCGCTGAAAAATGCAGGTTTGGGGTTAATTAAGACTAGTTGCAAATTCATCAGGAAGCCCAGGAAATAGTGCTGAAAAATCCTTTTTTGGCGTCTGAAAAATGTGTTTCCTCCCGCAGCTTTGAAACAAAATATTCTAATTTCCCCTCTTCAAACAATATTTCAAGGTTAAATCTAATTTTAACCTGCCTCTCCGCATTGTATTAATGGGTTTCGAGGGAAAATTTCGGTAGGAACCGGCTAAAACCAGAGAGGGAGAGATGTCTTGTTTCAGCCCGCTATTCTTCCGCAACAAAACCGAATGAATTAATAAAGTACTGGGGGCTGTCCTCCAGACCCTCCCCTCCTTCCCTGCCAGTGGAGAGCAGGTTGCTTAGACCTTTCTACAGCTCAGGCTCTCAGGGATGAAGACCAGGGGCTTCCTCCAGGCCTCCAAGGAGCAAGAGGGCAGCTCCTTCGCTGCTCCGGGTGGGAAAGGCAGGAGTACGGACGTGGTTGTTGTGATGGCCAAGCTTGTGACCCCCCCCCCCCAAGAACACCAAGGGAGACCTTCAGACCCAAGGGGACTCAGCTCGTCTGCCCAGGAGTCTTCCTCACTTCAGGACATCTTTGAAAAAAAATCTTCCAAAAATTGCTGGTTTCTGCTAGTGCAAGGGCATCTCTTTAACTGGAATAGTGAGACTATAATTCCAGTTAAAGACTGGAATAGGGCTTGAGCTGGTGAAGTTTTTCCTGGATTGAGGGGGGTGTCAGCTTGTGCTCTACTTCAGAAAGGTAAGCAGCACTCCGGGGGGGTGCAGCCGGGTACCTACCAGACACATTCCGAAAGAAGACCGTGTGTCACACGCTGTAAAACCTGGCTGGGTTCATGGTGCACATCCACAGGAAATTCCCTGGAAATAATTTTTCCTGGGACGGAACTGCAAGGTTCTCTTTTCTTTCCTTGTATCCCTCCTGAATGGGTGTGCTTGTGTGAAGAGAGGTCAACAGAAAGCCGTGGTGGTAGAGCGGAGAGCCAGACCCATGCCTTCTCCTTTGTTTCTAGGTCCTGTTGGACGAGGCCAACTCTCCCGGCAGCTCTCCAGGCACTGCAGCCTTCCAGGTAACAGCACCGCAGGGGATGTCCCAGGGCAAGCCTGGGGGTGGGTGAGGGTGCTGGTGAAGACGGGGATTCAGGTCTGTCTGGGCAAGAATTCGAGATTCGCTAGTGCTACTTTGTGATTCCCAGGCTTTGTGCTACCCATGATTCCCAGGTGGCCCAGTGCTTGGTCTTGCTGGCCATGAAGAGCCTCCTTGGTGGCTTCAGTCCCTTCACCCCACCCTAGGCTGTTGTGTTCGTTGGACAAACTGGGTTGGAGATCAGAAGTGGAGCCGAGGCAACACGTTTCAGTGGGGACTTTTACGTCTTCCCAAATCCTGGGGTTTAATCTCTTCAAAAGGTCATCAGGGCTGGGTTAGCTGGAGAGGAGGCGCGAAGGGCAGCCAGCCGCCTCTCATACAAGCCCTGAACATTTGTGCGGGGACATTTAATAAGATGTTCCAGTGAGCATCTGCAGGGGTGGAGATGCTGGCCAACAGGGCGGTTTGCACGGCGCTGTATCTCACTTGAAGGCACAGCCTCCCTCTTGCTCGGCTCAGCCTGCGCTTGGCTCTCGGCACTGCACAGGGAGGTTTTATTCTGCACATTCCTCAGCTTTTGGGAAAGGCCGTAGGCCAGAACCACAAATAGTCATTGCCTAAAGGACTTAACGCTCCAAAAAGGAAATGGGAAGGGGGAAACTGCAGCTGTAACGTGGACAGGAGGCTTCCCAAGGCTGGATTAGACTCTGGCTGATTTTCCAATGAGTGATATCTTGGCCTCAAACTCTCTTTGAGTAGGAAAAGGAGTAAAGAGTGGGAGCAAGGTGAAGTGGGAGGGAGACTTTGCGGGCTGTAGGCTTTGTCTCTTTTTTGGGGTTTGGTTCTCTGCAAATTGCTTCATGTCTCTATAGTTCACTGCTGGAAAGAAATAATGATGCTTCTGCTGTCCACTCTGGCTGGAGAAGGAGTATTTGATTGCACGTATGGGCTGGGCTCCTGGCATAAGGATGGGGTGCTGAGCTGGACCCAAGGGTCTACCTAGTGCATCTCTATGTGCCGGGACAGGCTGCAGCTTGTGTAACTGATGTAGCTGCAGTGATGTGGGCAGACCTTAGCTCCCCAAACTGACACCAAAAGAGAAGGGAAAGCCACGAAGTCTGGGGTGAGTCTCCAAGAGGAAGAGATTCACCAGGAGCACCAAGGCACAGAGCACACCACACCATGTTGCTGTGTTGTCTGACCCCAAAGTACTCATAGATCTGGGCCAAACTGGTCGGAGTTTCTGCAAAATAGGATGAGAATTTCTGGAAGGAGGAGAAAGAGGCCATCTCCCCCTTTCTTTTCACCCAAACACTAAGACTCTGGGTGAAGGAAATGTGGGTCCATCCTATGTGTATGGACATCCCTGCTTGGTACTCCCTTCCTGGGCACCCTTCTTGCTTTGGGGAACTTAAGCCCTTTGCTTTTCTTAACCAAATGCAAAATGCAACTCTTCCCTTTGGTGTTGAGCAAAAAAATTGGTTTGGCATGAAGCAAGCGCTCCAGTTTGCTCTTTCCCCCAATATATTAAGAGCTGCAGTGATTCCCACCTTTCCCTTTTGCCTTCCTGCCACTGACACTCCCAGCTTGGCCACCAGCGATCTCCCAACCCTGCCTGGGGTCTCCCTGTGAGGCCATTAGTTTGTGGATTTTCTGCTTGGCAAGAACACCTAGGTAGGAAGCGAGCGCAGCTACATCTGCGTGGAAACCGCCCATGGGGCTGCTTTCTGAAAGCAACTCCTGGAAAATTCAGAGAAAAGCGGATTCCCGCGTGAAGGCAGAGAGCTAGGGCCATTTTTGTGCAACAGACGCTGCCAAGGAGTGATCGCTGGGAACAGTTTGTTCATGTGTACAGTCCTCCTGGAAACTGTGACCTGGGGAACACCTTCCCCACCTTTCCTCATTGACTCCCATACACGTCCTGCCTTGATGCTCTTGAAGGAACCTTCCACTCTGCGCTCTTGGGTTGTGGGAAGGAATTAGTCGGGGTTTTGTAAACTGGTGAGCCCAAAGAACAAGAAGCACTTGGGTGGGGGAGCTGCCTTCCATCCAAAAGGGCAAAGTATAGTTGAGTTTTAGCAGAAAACAGCAAGATCAGACAAGCTGAACTTTTCCCTAGAGAGGGCAAGGAGCTTGGATAGGTGGAACAGGACAACGCTGTCCTTTCTGCTATCTCCTCATTGCTGAAATGGACTTTTCAGGTATTATGGCTGAAGCTGTGCCCTGATGAGGGAAAACAGCTCAGGGAAGAGTAGGATACAAAGAAGAGTAGGATATAAAGAAGAAGAGTAGGATATCAAGTTTTAGCTCAGGAGAGGGTGTTCCCTCTCAACCCTGGACAGGTCTTGGTGCCTCCTGACCTACGTTTCCCTGCTCGGGAGGTGGGGGAAGCATTGACCCTCTCACCTGTGGGATGGACAGACCCAAGGCTTTTGGCACCAGCAGACACAGATGACCCTGCTCTGGTGGCTTCACTCCTCACATGGTGTCAGTTGAAAGCAGGGGGAGCTTCTGTTTTATTTGATAGAGTCATTTGCCTCCTTGTGGGAAGAGATTGGCAGGTGACCAACAAAAACCTGTATTTCTTTAATAACTGTCTCCTCGTGATTCAGTCCTGCCAGACGGACAAGCCAGGCTCTGGATTTCCTCAAGCCCTGCTCTGGCTGACTCCAACAGAGAGTTCATTTCCTGGCTTTCCTCCCCATCCCTCTCCTCTTCTCTCCGCTCCTCTCCAGCCTTGCTTTTGCCCATCACCAAAGAAGGATTTAACCCAGGACTAAGGCCAAGAGTGCCAGCTAATTGCAACGTCCCGAGTTTAGGAGGCAAAAGACAGCAAACAAATTACGATGACTTTAACTGACCATTTTATGGTTTCAAGACCGTCACTTCCAATCAAACCATAAACTGGACGTGATATACAGCCTGCCTATACGTTGCACATATGGCACTGATTAAAGAGCAAGATGAGCTAATGGGGTTGAGGTCATTGCTATGAACACATGCGATCCCTCGCATGCCTGGAGCGCTCCGCAGCACAAAAACTCCCAAGACACGGTGTTGTATGGTGTCCTTATGAGGCTGGGGGTTTTTTTTCTGTCATGAGATCTGAGTCCAGATCTGGCCAGTGCTGCAAACTGGGCACCTCTGGCCGGGCAACTGTGGCAGGTCCAGGTGTAGTCCAGCGTACAGAGAGACCAGGGAAATGGGAGAAATCCTGCAAGTTCAGGAGGAGGATGCGGAGAGGAGAGGAATGCCCTGAAGGACACAGAGGCTGGTTCTAGGGTGGAGGGTTTGATGGTTTTCCTCCCTGCTGACTCCCTGCAAAAAAAAAAACAACCCACCCAACCCTATCTGTGAAGAAGACATGGTGTTTGCTATCTCACCTTTGGCTCCAGGCAATTAAGCAAAACTATTTATACTACGTCCTTCAACATCAGTTGATCTGAGTGATTCGCAAACTTAATTAATTTAACCAAAGGGGACAACGAGGGAGTGAAATATGAAGTAAAACTGGAAAGAAAAACTGGGATGAAACAGGCCTCCATCACCATAGATTTAACCTCAACGATACCCTGGAACTGCTCTAGCTTTGCTCAAATTTAGAAGGAAATCATGTGTTCAAGCAGTTTGCATCATGTCAAAAATGCCTTTCGAAATTTTTTTTTGCAAGATGCATCACTGAAAAAGAAAGCTGAATAGCTTCAGCCGTGCTGCTGGCATGGATTTTGATTTTAGCATCCTGCTTTGCAGAGAAGGGTGAAACTCTTTGTGTTTGTTCCAGCCTGGTCCAAATCCAGGCTTCCGATCCCAAAAAGTCCTTGCAAAAATGGAAACTCCATTGCCCAGCTGTAATTTTAAACAAAACGGGGATTAATGCAGTTTTTCCGGCGGAGGACGCGGAGCAGAGCACAGAACCCTCTGTTTCATTTTCCCTTGGCGGAGGTGTCAGGAGGAGGGATGGGGGAAGGGGGGGGGAGACGACGATTTCTGCTCTGTTCTTCTGCTCCCAGGCTGCAGCACCTCCCCTTGCAGAGCCTGAGGGATTAACCCAAAATCCCAGAGATCCGCAGAAGGGTACTGGAAGATGAGCAAACTGCTATAAAGATCCCCCAGGGCATGCAAAGCCTCTGCAAGGAAAAAACGGCTCCCCCTCAGCTGGCCGGCATGCCGCCGCTTCTCCTCCTCCTTCCAATCCTATTAGTATTAGAGAGGGATAGAGCTATAAGAGGAAAAGCCCATCTTTAGCAGCAGTGCTGACAGCTTGCCTTTTAAATCTTTAATAAGCACTGGCTTGCAGAGCCGCTGTCATCTGCTGCATGACGGCGTGTGGAAGCAGAAAACCCCGTGGCCTGGCCCCTGCTGACGGTCTGCTGGATGCTGGGCCGGTGTTTGGAAGGTACCCGGGGACCCTCAGCCGTTAAAATGCCGTGACGGAGCCTCAGCGCTGCAGTTCTTGCTCCATCAAAAACTCTTCCCTCCTCCGCTTTGCGTGCCAGGACCCCAACCCAAAGCCATGTTCCCTTGTCCCATGTGGAAGGGACGGCTGCTGGTCCCCGTGCCCTGCGACGGAGGGCGTCCGTAACCGCAGGAGAGGGGGGACAGGGCTGGCGAAGGGGACCGCTCGCCACCACTGCTGGGTGGCTGAGTTCTGCCCTGTTCATCCCACGCAGATCCCAAAGGGGTTTGCAAGGGCCCTGTGGCATTGAATTTGGCTCTGAGTTCTTCCTCCAGATCTCAGTTTGGGATTGCAGACTGTCCCCCCGCTTAGCTGGGTGCAAAAATAGCTACTCTGGGGCATTAATTAGAAACCTTTACAGACGCGCTGACGGACGGTGACCACAAAGACTTTGGCAGAGTCTCTGGGTGAAGATTGTTGTTATGGGAAGTTGAAGGCCGTGTTTACAGCTTAGGAAAGAGTCAGGAACTGACTCGCAGAAGCCGCAGTTAATGATGGTGGCAATAGGCACGGAGCATGCTGGGATTCTGCTGCCCTCTCCTGGATGCAGCATCTTATCCTGGCCCACGAGAGGTGGATGGTGGAGCATGGCCAGGTTATCTGCAAGGTGGGTCCCTGGCACCCGGCTTCTGGCACCCACAAGCCCTAGAAAGCTGCTCAGCTGTCGGTCTTTTGGAGGCTGGGGCACCCAGTTCCACCCCTTGCTTCCCACGGCAAGGTGACACACCGCTTGGGTGGACGCCAAAGCTGGGTGACCTCGGCCAAATACTTCCTCGCCCTAACAGAATCACAGAATGGCAAGGGTTGGAAGGGACCTCAGGAGGTCACCCAGTGCCACCCCCCTGCCCAAGCAGGCTCACCCAGAGCAGGGGGCACAGGACAGCGTCCAGGCGGGGGTTGAAGATCTCCAGAGAAGGAGACTCCACAGCCCCCCTGGGCAGCCTGCACCAGGGCTTGGTCACCCTCAGAGTCAAGAAGTTCTTCCTCACGTTCAACTGAAACCTCTTCTGCTTCAGTTTGTGCCCATTGCCCCTTGTCCTGGTGCTGGGCACCACTGCAAAGACTCTGGCTCCATCCTCGTGACCCCCACCCTTGAGATATTTGTATGTATTGATGAGGCCCCCTCTCAGCCTTCTCTTCTCCAGGCTGAACAAGCCCAGCTCCCTCAGCCTTTCCTCCTAGGGGAGATGCTCCAGTCCCCCATCATCCTTGTTGCCCTCCTCTGGACTCTCTCCAGGAGTTCCCCATCTTTCTTGAACTGGGGAGCCCAGAACTGGACACAGTTCTGCAAGAGCAGAGATGGCTGCACTGCAGGGCATCTCCTGAAGAGCTTTGTGCATGAAGGGTTTTACTCCCACTGCATGGCAAGTCCAGCAGTTGGCCACCGGGACATCGCTTCTCAGCTGCCGCGTCAGTGGGGCAAGCGGTGGTCCAGCTTTCGGAAAGGGAGAGCTCAGGCTCCATTCCCAGCGCGGCAGATGAAATCACCACCCCAGATGAGCGGAAAGCCTAAGTTCTGGTCTAAATCTGGTTATCAGCTGTTTGACAGGGATTCTGAACCTGTGGGGTTGGGGGAGCGGAGACATCTGCCTGGAAGAGGAGCAGCAGCTGAAAGCGGGTGAAAATTAAGTTGGGAAGAGCATCGGTGGGGATCGGCAGACACAGCGGCTGCACCTGGGGGACCTGGCTGGGTCATGGCCACGTTCCGCCCTGTGCTGGGCACACAGCAGTGTACGGGTGCCTGGGTGGGGTATTTAGCACCGAAATATTTAAATCAAGAGCGTGTCCGCATGTCGCGCAGTGTCAGCGTGCAGCTGGTGGGTGCTTGGGAACCGGTGGAAAAAGCAGGGACATGGATGCGCCTACAGGGCAGGCGCCTCTGGCCGGAGGGGTGTGGAAGGGGGGGTGCAGGCCAGCGTGGATGCTGGCAACCTTGACGCTTTTTCTGCCAGACCCAACCCATTTTTCCAGCGTGCGATGTGTGTTTGCAGAGTAAAAAAGAGGCTTGAGAGTGCGCGGTGGACCACACGCGGGGCTATGTAGGTAAGCACATAGGGGTGTCCCACTCTGGCCTCACACCCATGCCATGCCCAGCAGCCTCTGGACATGTTAGCAGCCCAGAGATGCCAATCCCAAATAATTTGGATGTCTAGAAGTTCTGCCCCACCCAGACATGAGGCGGCAGCCACTGTCGTGGGCATAAGCAGCCTGGATTTACTGCCCTGCACGCCAACGGGGGCTGAGCTCCGAGGCTCAGTCATGGCGAGGAAAATCCTTTGGATGGGGCAGGACCCCCAGTGGGGTCCGAAGCTGTAGCTGTGCTGGCCAGCAAACTCAACAGCGTCTGCGTAGAAATGTCAGGGAAGTGAAAGATGGAAGAGCTAGAGCGCTAATGTTAGTCTAGGATAATCAAGTTGGTATTTCCTCACTTTTTGCAAATTGAGTGCAAATGAAGCAGTATCTCGACAGCTGGTGAGAGAAAGGGCTAGGAACCAGGCAGAGGAGCTTCAAAGGAGGAGGAACAGCAATACATGGGGGGGGGGGGGTGGTTTCAGGTCCTGCCCAAAGCTGAAATATCACCCTAAGAAGGGGTCTGAGAGTCACCAGGGAGGACCATGGCAGATGCTGTCCAGACATCAGGCACCCAGCATGGTGCTCTGGGGGGTGCTTTAGACTCTGGGGACAGCCAGATGTGGAGTGTGGCCACCACAAGCCACCCTGGCCCCTTCTCACACTCCCTGTGCATCGCTTGCCTTCTAAGAGTTTCTTCTTTGCGTCTGGATTTTTTCAGGTAGCTCCTGGCTCAGCCTGCCTATTCCCCAGCCTTCAGAAACAGAGCACAGCCCCAAAAAACACATGTCTTCTTCTGAGCCCATCCTGGATCTCAAGACAGACACCGCAGAAACACTTCCAGGTGAGAAACGTGCCGGTTTGCTGTCCTGGTGTCACACCTGCTGTCACACCATGCAGAGCCATGAGCTGGTGGTCTTGGTGGACCTGTACTTAGCAACAGGCACGCAATGGGGACGTGTGTTCCTGCCAGCATCACAGTCTCTCCCTCTTCCTGCTGTATCCCATGCCTTTGCCCCAAATAGCCTGATTTGCTCCCGATTCTGGTAATGCCAACGCAATAACTCATGCTGCAACGTCCACTTGGGGGTTTAGCGATGGTTTGCTCCAGGTAAACGTTCCCAAGACTACTCCATGCCCTTGGAAAAACCTCCTGGCCTCTTCCAGCTTGAGCACCTCTTGCCAAGGGTTTGCCATACGCAGTATGGATGAGTAATTCCAAGAAATAGGCAGGTCTTACCCAAATTGATCGGCTCGACAAGAAGTCCCTGGTGAAAGCTGCTTTTGCTTCATGTGGCTCTGAAACATCTGCCCTGGGCCAGATGTTTTGCTGATGTAAACCAGCACGGCTCCATGGGCTTCGGTTACGGCCGCTTACAACATCTGAGGGCCTGGCTCTGCACTGTCGCCGGAATTTGACCCCTTGTGTCTGAATCCGTTCTACTTTGCCAAAACAGAACGCGTTCTAATTCCCGTCCCTGCCATAAAGCTGGAGTCGCTGCACTCAACAAGCACGACCAAGGGAAGCAATCATGCAGAGTCTTGGGCCAGTAAAGCTGCTGTCCATCATGTACGTGACCACCACCCCTCAGCTGGCCACACAGGCCCTCCAAAGCAACTCCTCCAGAGGATTGCACGCATACGTTATTCTCAGAAGGACTTTGCAAGGACCTGGGACATCCCAGCATCAGAGGGAAGCAAAACGTCTGCCTACCCGTGCCAGAGAAGGCAGCGAGAGGTTGGGAGCCCCTTGGAGGGGGAGATTTGCTGCTGCTTCTCCCACCTTCCCCAGGGGTGCCAGAACCGAAGCAGATTCGTGCAGATGCTAAATTAACCTGTGACGTTATCGCCCGGGCGAACATCCACCGCTTCTGAAAGAGGGGGAAAGAACATTTGGGACTGTGCAGATCTACACCAAGCGGGACAGCGAGTCTAAAACTGACAGCAGAGCTTGCACCCTTCCAAAATAACAGCGACGACAACAAAAAGGCATGCTTGGGAAACATGAACGATTTCACAGGGACGGACGTGAACAGCAGCAAAAAGCTGGGCCGTTAAGGCAGCCAAGGAGCATACGGTCATGGCCCCGGGCTCCACGCGCCTCCTCTTCCTCAGCCGGCAGCTTCCAGCCCTGGAGCCTCGTGCGGGGGCAGCTCCTGCAGCTTCTAGGAGGAGAGGCAATGAGGAAGAAGTCAGAGACTAAAACCAGCCTGGGATGAACTCAGAACAGCAATCAACCTGCTGATGGGTATCGTGTCAGCATTCACTGAGGGGTTAGGGAGTGGTGAGCACTGATTTAGATCATGACGGGGGCTTGGCCCTGAATTAACTGCAGGAACACCCCCTCTACGCTACTTGTTGCACCTCCAGACAGACCCTGGGCACCGACAGAAGTCCTGTATAACAAAAGGTGGCTTGAGTTAGATACCCATCTGTCATCTGCTGATTTGAACGCCAAAAAAAAGTGCCAAATTCCACCGCGTCCATATGCGCCCTCCCGCAGAGCACGTGCTCCCGGGCTGCTGCATTTCTCCCCTGCACCCATTTGCAGGATGGAGGCGTTTCCACGTTGCACCCATTCCCACCATGTGTGTGTGTGTGTATATTCACAAGCACTCAGCAAACACTTATTTTATTCGGAGGAACGTCGTTCCTGCAACGAGACTGCCCAGTACCATGACCCTGCCAGCTAAACGTCCTTATAAGAGGTGAAGTTGTGACCTTCACTCCCACGGGAGGTGGAAAGGGTGATGTTTGTGAGCCCATCTCCATCATTTGTATGCTTCCCGAGCTGTTCTTCATGGGGGTTGGACTAGATGACCTCTAGGGGTCCCTTCCAACCCAAAACATTCTATGATTCTTTATCACAGAGGGATAAGGACGTTCCTGGGAGGAATGGGGGACCAGAGCTACTGCCCACGTGGGGGTACTGCAGGGCACGGAGCATCCCTGGCACACGTGGTACCAACGCCAGCAGATTCCACTGACCGGCTTTCCTCCCCCTTTGAGAGCTGGACCTTTCCACCAAGGACAGCAGCTCGTGCTTCAGTCGGCCCTCAGAAACAAACTCGAAATCCCCGATTCCTGAACCCACCTGGCCTCCTCATGACAGCAAAGGGCAACCTGAACAACAGAGGAAAATCTGGATTATTCTTTTAAGGCTGCAAGGTTGGGTCTTTTCATGAGGTGCACCTTGTGTCCAGGTTTTTTTTCTGGTTCTTGCTGAGATGTTGCAGCAGCAGGAACTGGTTATAAAACCAGCAGCAAGGGAGGGCCGAGGCAGGTTTTCTGCCACCCATGCAATGAGTTTTGGGCTCGAGCCACTGTCTACTCCTGCTCTTCACCGATAACCGGCCTGGCTGGTGCTTTCTACTGAGCTTGGTGTCTTCTGCCAAGGGATCCGGGCCACCCTGGAGAGCCATGGAGTGGCAATGCACTAACGCGCATTACCAGAGCTGTGTGGCACCGTGGGTGCCAGCCTGGGAGCAAAGTCCCCTTGGCACGGCTGCACGTGACGCTCCCCGTGCTACCCGCCAGCTGGATTAACACCGTTAAACAGACAGTTTTAGAATATGCAAAGCACAAGCAGCACCTGTGCTGATAAATATATACATACATATTGCTCCACATGGCATGGAAAAGACCTTGGGGTTTAGCAGGGAAGTTTAAAACCAAAGGCTGTTTGTCTGTCCTGCTCCTGGCACCCCCGGGTCCTGCCAGGGTTGCCATAGCAGTTAATCCATTCACAACGGTCACTGATGCTGCAGATTTTAGCAACAACCTTCGCGGGCGCAACCGGTGTGACTGGGGCTCTTGGGAATGCAGAGGCTATTGCTGCAGGCAGGTAGGGTCAAAGACATTTATTTATGCTGAATCGTGCCCTTCTTTAATAAAATAAAGGGGATTAGAGCCAACCAGGAGAGCAGACACCAGTTTTCGGGCTCAGCTTGACTTTCCAATAAACAATTCAGGCTGAGGCAAGACCTGAGATTGATGGGGTCCAGGAGCTTGCAGAGAAGCAGCTGCTTTGCTTTGGGCATCAGTAAATTGGGGATGCACCCTGGGCATCCTGGTGAACACCCAGCCCGTCCTAGTCACCCCCGGCGTCAGTTAACTCAAGACAGACACAAGCTGGCACTTTCCAGGGGAAGTTGCTCTTATATATAAAAATCCACGATGGTTTCCATCGCCGTCTGCTTTCTGGATGCAGTTGAAGCTCCTCATTGCCATCAGGCCCAAGTATGGGTTAATGAGAAATGTTTTGGGCGAAGAGGAGATCTGCTTTCTGAAGGCACTTTTAGGCAAGTTGAAGTGAAGTGTTTAGGTCCATGCCCCCCTTCTCCAGGTGCACACACACACAAAACCTAAACAGGCTCTTCCAGCTCCCATTTTGAAACTTTTACCCATCTTCGTGCCACAACACCCTAAGTTTAAGAGGCTAGGAAGGAGTTTAATAAGCCTGCAAAGGCACTGAGACATTCCCCGGTGACCCCAAGCGATGTGCTGTTGCTGGTTTTTTTTCATTTGAAAACTGGAAGGAAAAGAGCAGCTGAAATAAAGCCATGGAATAGAAACAGAGACGTGCAAAGCCCTGCTTCTACCCATGGTGGGGGTTTCCCTCTGACACCCAGCTCTCCGCTTGGCTGCCTGGTAGGGGCTCCGAGAATGCTTTTGTTTGGGACAAAAAGGAAGAGAAGAATCTCCTTGTCTATCACGGGGAAATTTGGGTCTCTGCAGCAGATGGTGGGAAAGGAAAAGCAATCTGTGAGGCCAACGCAGGCTGAGCTGAAGATCCCCCATTTGGCTGGGGAAGCGCCCCAGGAATGAGCCGCTCTTCGCCGGTGAGGGGGGGGTCCTCACGTCAACCCTCCAGCTGGAAGCACCGACGCAGAGGAGCAACCCCAACAGCGTCAGCCTGGGCCCTGGGCTCCTGGCTCCGAGTTCACCTCCCCGTCAAGCACTCTGCAAAACTAAAATGCTATCTAGAAAAGCAGCAAGGGGCTGAGACAGCGTGTGCTTGCCCCTGCAAAGCACCAGCTCGCTGCGTGCCGGAGCCCGTTAATTGCCCACGGTAGGACTTCCATCAGCACCACGGGGCTGCATCGGAAGCGTCGCTCCTGCACTCTAATTGATGCTCTAAAGCAGATAAAAGCGTCACACAGGAAGCAAAGCCTAAGAAAATTAAAAAAAAAAACCAAAAAAAACAACATGAGAAAACCAGTCTACATAACAGAGCTCTTCTCCCAGTTCAGCAGCTGTGCGAGGCACGCAGAAGAAGAGTCGTGAGGTGTCTTAGGATTGTCTTCGGAGCGACGTTCCCGAATTGCCAGGCACAGGCTGGCCCCACAGGGGCTCTCACTGACAAGACACACAGATGTGGGGAAGCTCAGCCCCAGGAAAAATGAAGTTATTTGTCCAAAGCTGCAAAGAAGATCAATGGCAAGGCAATACCTAGAGAGCCTCGGAGTCCAGGACATTCCGTGTCAGGTCTGGTCCAGGTGGGACTCTAGCCAAAGTGCTCCCCACACTCTTTAAATCACTAGCACACAGGGAGGAAACACGTGCTCATCCTGATAGCCCACGCCAGCCTATAACTGGGGTCAGAAAGACTCTGGGCTTAGAGACAGGGTTAAGCACAGAGCCCCCGACCCACGTAGCTTGTACCAGTCATGGCATATCTACCGGTGGCCAGCATAGAAGAGTTGCCAAGCTGAACGTCCACCTCTTGACATCTGTCCGATGCTGGATCCTGCAAATTCCAGTGTGGAGCTGACTTTCCTCAGAAAACTTCTGCAAATCCACGTTGGTTTTGGCTCCCCTCCAGTCCTTCGCTCTTTGGAAACGCATGCGCCCGTGCAGGTGAACTCGTGGGCTGTGGTGCTTGGCCAGGACGCTTGGCCAGAAGGAACCATGTGTTTCAGCACCATATGGGGAGAAAATAAAAACCTGCTGAGGTCTGCATTTTGCAATGAGTGCAAGGTCTTTTCTACAGATGTTAGTGTCAGAACCAGCCAGAACGGGCTGAGATAACATGCCCTTGGTGAATGAGGTAGAACAAAAGTAAATTGTTATGGGCGATTAATGAATATTTCCAAAGACAAGTCATTAAGACTCACTAGCTCCTTTACACAAAGTCCCTTGGCTACCTAGAGATGGCCTAAACTACCTCATCGTACTGAAATTAGCAGAATTAAATTGCTGGTACCTGCGGAACATCTGGACTAAGCTCTGCGCTGACACAGGGACTGTGCACTGGAGATGCCCGGCGATGGACTGAAGAGCACCTTCTCGGCAGTTTCAAAGCAAAGAAAGACCGCCTGAGCAAACCTAAACTCCAGCAAAGGATTCTCCAGCGTGGCTCTACACCACCGTGCTGCTCCCTCCGAGCTCAGCAGCCCACCACGCATCTCGGGCAGGCCCAGATGCTATGGGAACACAATGAGAGCAGAGAGCTTGGGGGAGCGTGGTGGTGCAGGTTTGCAGCCTTGCCAGACTGAAGGGAATCATAGAATCACAGAATCATAGAATGTTTTGGGTTGGAAGGGACCCCCAGAGGTCCCCCAGCCCAACCCCCCTGCAGGAGCAGGGACACCTTGAACCGCATCAGGTTGCTCACAGCCCCCTCCAACCTGGCCTGGAATGGTCCCAGGGATGGGGCCTCCACCCCCTCTCTGGGCAACCCCTGCCAGGGTTTCACCACCCTCACTGCAAAGAATTTCTTCCTTAGAGCCAGTCTAAACCTCCCCTGCTTCAGTTTAAAGCCATCCCCCCTTGTCCTGTCCCAGCTGGCCCTACTAAAAAGCTTGTCCCCCCCTTTCCTCTGGGCCCCCTTGAAGCCCTGAGCGGCCGCACTCAGCTCTGCCCGCAGCCTCCTCTTCTCCAGGCTGAACACCCCCAACTCTCCCAGCCTGGCCCCATAGCAGAGGGGCTCCAGCCCTCGGAGCATTTTAGTAGCCCCTCGGAGCATTTTAGTAGCCTGGCACGGTCTGGAGCAGGGGGTGGGCAGGAGCGGTACCCAGGAGGCTTCGGTTTTGTTCTCAGCTTGGTGACCTTAACGAGTTATTTCACGTCTCTGTGCCTCAAATGGGAATAATGTGATGTAAAACGTGTGGAAAGCTTTAGAAAAGCAAAATTGCTCCACTAAGCCAGCTGCAGTCATTGGGTGGCCCAGGAGCTAAGATGCTAGAGAGGGACTGAAGAGATTTGAATTCAGTCTCCCCGCTAAGCCATAGGCTCCTTGTGTATATTTGGGTGCATCAGCCTATGCTCCCCGTGCCTTAGCTCCCCATTTCACGCGCGCAGTTGTGAGGCTGGCAGATAAGACGATTAAGGCCGTATAAGAACTTCGAGACTTTATTCCATCACTCAAAGAATTCAGGGCGAGGATACATCCTTGTAACTTCCCGGACAGATTTGCCAAAGAAAATCCAGCCTTCAAGGCTTCTGCTCAGGGACGGATGACATTTCTGCTTTCCACCTCTAGTAAGTTCAGTGACGGAGCCGCTCAAGTGCACGTCAAAATAAAAAAAAGAAGAGGAAGGAAGATGGGAAAAAAAAACCCAATTCTGTCCTTACAAAAATTTTTCAAGGAAAAAGAAAATCCACCTTGACATTTTCTGCTTCCTTGAGGGGCAAAGTGTAGGATGGGGAATTTAAAATAGAAATACTTTATGAAGTATGCTTTATATCTCTGCTAGCGGAGGTACTTTAAAAAAAAAAATTCAGATGTTTTAGAGAAAAATCTTTGCTTTATTTTCAGAGCTCTTTGGTTTTGAGAGACGGGGCAGTGGCTTTCCATGAGAGTTTGGTGGGTCCGCCCCGAAGCCGACCTCAGCTGTTCTGGGGTCCTCCCTGCCTCAGCTCCCCCAGAACTTCCCACATGGAGCCCTGCTCCTGAAAAGTGCCTTATGGGATAAGGAAAGGGGAAGGACAAACCAAGAGAGAAAGGGGACGGGGAAAACTCCCCTGGGAGACGCAAGGGAGGGGTCTCCCCAGGACGGCCCCTCCCAGATTTTCCTTTAGTGGATCCATCCTTTTGATCAGGACTCAACCCCCCTTTTGGTTGCTTTCATGTGCCCATAGCAAAGGATGGAGCACATCTGCCCAGGGCAGACGTAGCAGCAGGAATTGCCGTTCGTTTTCGGGCAGGTGCATTACTGGGTAATGCTTATCGGCCGCCGAAGCCTCAGCTACTGAAGGCATCAGCTGAGCCCTGCGTGCTCCCTCCCATCAAGTCCTACATGGAAAACCACAAGGTGAGGAAGGGGAAAGGATGCGGATAATTCACTCACCGATGGCAATCGCTTCCTATAAGCCCCCACATGATGGCATTTTCACAGAATCCCAGAATCCCAGCATGGCAAGAGTTGGCAGGGCCCTTGGGAGCTCACCCAGTCCCACCCCCTGCTCAGGCAGGTTCTCCTAGAGCATGTTACACAGGACTTCATCCAGGCAGGGGTTGAACATCTCCAGAGAAGGAGACTCCACAGCCCCCCTGGGCAGCCTGCGCCAGGG
Source organism: Butorides virescens (assembly GCA_017310255.1). NCBI lineage: Eukaryota > Metazoa > Chordata > Aves > Pelecaniformes > Ardeidae > Butorides > Butorides virescens. The sequence goes on along the minus strand of JADKXX010011175.1, from coordinate 11,988 downwards.
CTCGGGCACCCTCACACTCAACAAGTTCTTCCTCACGTTCAACTGGAACCTCTTCTGCTTCACTTTGTGCCCATCGCCCCTTGTCCTGGTGCTGGGCACCACTGCAAAGACTCTGGCTCTGTCCTTGTGACCCCCCACCCTTGAGATATTTGTAGGTGTTGATGAGGTCCCCTCTCAGCCTTCTCTTCTCCAGGCTGAACAAGCCCAGCTCCCTCAGCCTTTCCTCCTAGGGGAGATGCTCCAGTCCCCCATCATCCTTGTTGCCCTCCTCTGGACTCTCTCCAGGAGTTCCTCATCTTTCTTGAACTGGGGAGCCCAGAACTGGACCCAGAGCTCCAGGTGGGGTCTCACCAGGGCAGAGCAGAGGGGGAGGAGAACGTGCGGTGACGGCCGGAGCATTTGCAATGCGTGGGGAATCGCAGGGCCCCAGCAGCAGGCAGGCGGGTACGGGCAGGGGGGCTGGAAACCCAAAAGGCAGAGGGGGGGTTCTACACGTGAAAACCTGGAGAGTGGCGAATGAGAGGCACGGGTGGGAGCTGTGCAACAACGGGGGGGGTTGAGTGCTTTGGGAGGAAGCAGTGGAAACTGCGGCCAGGTGAACGCCGCTGCTCAGAAAAACAAATCTTGTTTTTCTGGGGAAGAAAGCCGCCGTGTCTCCGATCTGACTGAAAAACCAGAGTGCAAAGGAAAACAATGACAAGAAGCCCCCCCCCCGTGTCCCAAAGCTTTCAAAGAGCAGGAAGGCCAGTGTTTCTGCCAAAGCTATTTAGAAAAACAGGAACTGGGCGGGGGGGAACCAACTTTCAAAACAAATCTCCGCTAAAACAGGCAAATTGTGAGAACATCTCTGCCTGCTGTGGAGCGGGGTCTGGCCCCCGGCAGCACCAACCTGCCCCCACTGAGTGCCCCATGCTGAGGAGAGGTGCCCGTGCCCCACGCCAAGCTGCACCCCAGCCTTGATCTTAAAGGTCTTTTCCAACCTAGACGATTCTATGATTCTGTTGGTCTGAAGTTGCTCCAGGGCAGGTTTAGGTTGGACATTAGGAAAAATTTCTTCCCTGAAAAGGTTGTCAGGCTCTGGAAGGGGCTGCCCAGGGAGGTGGTCGAGTCCCCATCCCTGGAGGGATTTAAAAGAAGGTGCTGAGGGACAGGGTTTAGTGGTGGGATGGCAGGGTTAGGGGAACGGTTGGACTTGATGATCTCAAAGGTCTTTTCCAACCTAGACGATTCCATGATTCTTGCTGGAGATGTCTCCAGGGGCTGTGCAAGCTCCTGCTCCTCACGCAGCTCTCTGCTTTCCTTCCCCAGCCCACGGTGACCCCGAGGAGCCGAAGCAAAGCCATGAGATGGGTGAGGACCCAGCCAGCCCCAGCGGTGGGGACAACTTTGCAACCTCCGGCATGAGCAGCCGCGGCGAGCCCAGCCTGGCTGTGGATGCAGACGAGACCATCCCAGACAGAGACCCCCAGTCGGAGGCGAGGGATCCCAGCCCCACTGACTCCTTGCCCTGGCCAGAAGCCCCCGAGGAGTGTCCAGCCCGCCCCAACACCCTGGACTTCTCCAAATCCCTGAAGAAACTACAGGAGGTGAAGCAGACGGGGCAGAGGCAAAACAGCGAGCAGGCGGCCGTGAAGGAGAACGGGGTGGAGGTCAGCCCCGCGGCGGCGGCGGCCAGCGAGGAGCGGCGGGCGCTGGAGTCCGAGCTGGGGAAGTGCATCGAGGACTTGCGTAAGATCAAGATCCCCGTCGCCTTTCCCAACAAGAAGCGGCAATGGCAGAGCGAGCTGCTGAAGAAATACCAGCTGTGAGAGGAGACCTCGTCCCCCGCCCCGGGGAAGGATGTCCCCCGGTGCTTTGAGTGTCTCTGCCGATGTCCCCCGGGTAGCGGGTGGCAGAGGTTGTCCATGCTCCCGAAATGAGGCGTGTGGGTTGCCTTAAGCCCATCCAGCAGTCGGAAGGGTTAGGAGCCTACCCCCGCGACAGAGTGCTCCTTCCCACGGCCGTCGGGAGGGATGCACGATGGCTTCAGTGTAAGGTGGAGGGGCGTAGAAAAAGGGAGGAGGTCCAGGGTGAACATCCAGGGCCACAGCTACCATCTAGCAGAAGTTCCTACATTTATGAGACTGAATTTTCCTGGCATTTCAAATAATAAAACATAGTTGGTGTCGAAAAATAATTTCGGTCTCCTCATCTCCTTCGGTGCAGATGTTTGGACTTCGCTGTTTAAAACTCTGCAAGTGGTTTAGACATTCAGCGTTCCTGGAATGAATGGAATCTGTGTATCTGACTCCCCTGCGTTCTTGCCAACACTTCTCCGTCTGTAACGTTTGCAGCTGGATTCAGCAAAACCTTCCCCTGAGAGGTCATGATGTTTTGCAGATATTTTCCTTTTCTTACAGAAATGCTGGAACGCTGCCCAACCTTGCCTTCAGGCCTCCAGCCAGAGATGAGCTGGTGAGAGGGAGCGTGCTGGCCCAGGAAGCCATGGCCAAGCTGGCCACCATCGTCCCCGATGGCCAAGGAGCCCCACCTTGAACGGAGCTCAGGCGCTTATGGGGCTCCTCCGCAGGATGGGTGACCCTCTGGGTGTGTTCCTGTGGGTCAGGATCAGGGGAGGAGGTGGGAGGGTGACCTTGGGGTGGGGGCATGTTACAGACCACCCTGTCGGGGTGAGGAAAGGCACAAAGCCTTTAAACAACGCGAGGAAGCCTCCTCCGAGCGACAAACTCTCATGGGAGACTTCAACCTCCCTGATCCCTGCTGGAAGGACAACGGGTCAGGATGCAAGCGGTCCCAGAGATTTCTGGGAAGTTTCATGGATAACTTCATGACAGAGGTGCTGGGTGGCCCAACTGGGGGATGCACAGCTGGATACTGGGGGAAGACCTAGTTGGGGTTGTGATAGTCAACGGCAGCTTTGGTGCCAGCAGTTGGAAACGGTGGTTTGCAAGGTTCTGGGAGGAGCAAGGAAGGCGAGCAGCAGAGCACAGACCTTGGCTGGCCCGAGCGGCGACCACACTCGTCAGTGTGTCCCTGTCACCCATGGGAGCCCCATGAGACAGCCCCCCCCATCCTGCACCCCACCACCCCCATTCCTGGCCACGGCGCCTGGGGCGATTCGGGGAAACCCCTGCACATGGCAGAGAGAACACCTCGTGCTCTGGCTGTGACCTCCAAGCAGCTCCTCAGATGGCAAATGACCTTTTTTTCAGATTAAATTTTTTCAGATTAAATGAAAACAAATGAAACAAAAAAAAAACCCCGCCGAGTGTTTGCTGTGGTGAGGCTCTGCAAGGAACGAGGAATTGCTCGGCCCCTTGGGGAGAGGATGAGGAGGCCGGGTCCGCATTCTTCTCCCTTTTATTTGCAGCCATGCTTGGGAAGTGTTTACAAGAATGTGAAGAGCCGGAGCAGCGCGAGATAATGCCAGGGCAGAGCTGGCAGCCAGCAAAAAGCTCCGTAAAGCGAGGGAACCACATCGTCCCCTGCACAGGACTTTCAGTTCCCAGGGGACAGACAGACACGGAGCAAAAAGCGCCCCGGGACGGGGCTGAGCCAGAGGCCATCAGATCTGGAGCCTGTCCATGGCTGTGCTGGAGGCACGTCAGCAGAAAGAGCTGCAGAAGGCATCGCTGGTGCTAAAACCAGCTGCCAAACGTCCCCGCAGCCCATCTGGCCGTTGAAGGCAGCCCCATCTCAGTTTGTTTTCCCCAAGACTGGTGCCTCGGGGGTCACAGCTTCTACCCCCCCCGCCCTCCAGACACGCTCCAGCCGGGCTCTTCCACATGCTTTGCTCAGCCTCCAGCTACAAGAAGCGCCAGCCCTGCCCCAAAACTGATTCCGCGGTGTTGGGGGCAGAGTGGCTTTTGGGAAGGAAGGGGCGGCTTGCCCCCGGCAGGAGGCTCTGGACGCCCCTCTGCACCCTTGCCAGCGCCCGCTGATGGCACCCGTCACCCCGGCAGGTCACCGCTCCGTGTGCAGGCACTGAGGAGTGAAAGACTTGGCCCTTCTTGACCAGCACAAGGAGGACATGGACCTGTTGGAGCAGGGCCAGAGGAGGGCTACTAAAATGATCTGAGGGGCTACTAAAATGCTCCGAGGGCTGGAGCCCCTCTGCTCTGGGCCAGGCTGGGAGAGTTGGGGGTGTTCAGCCTGGGGAAGAGGAGGCTGCGGGCAGAGCTGAGTGCGGCCGCTCAGGGCTTAAAGGGGGCCCAGAGGAAAGGGGGGGACAAGCTTTTTAGTAGGGCCAGCTGGGACAGGACAAAGGGGGGATGGCTTTAAATTGAAGCAGGGGAGGTTTAGACTGGATCTAAGGAAGAAATTCTTTGCAGTGAGGGTGGTGAAACCCTGGCAGGGGTTGCCCAGAGAGGGGGTGGAGGCCCCATCCCTGGGACCATCCCAGGCCAGGTTGGACGGGGCTGTGAGCAACCTGATGTGGTTCAAGGTGTCCCTGCTCCTGCAGGGGGGTTGGGCTGGGGGACCTCTGGGGGTCCCTTCCCACCCAAAACATTCTATGATTCTGTGATTCTATGATCTTCGAGCCAGCTGGTTCTGCACGCGCGCAAAGATAAATGGATTCCTCTTAAACTCTTACATTTGTGGGCTGAGCAACTAGATCCAGCAAGCAAGTCCATCAGAGGAGGCATCATCAAACTACGAAAGGCCAATTTCCATTCCCACCCCCCCCAATTTGTTTTGCTGTTCCCAGCTGGAAGTGCCATTTGGGAACAGAAACGGCTGAAGGGCTTTTTAGGGACAACCTATTGCAAGCTGCTGGGGAGCAAAAGCACTGCAACCTTTGGCAATTTTTCCTGTTGTATGTCATGGAATAGCATGGAGGGGGCTGTCCAGCCGGGTGCTGGGTGCTCCAGCCTGGCTTTGATCCTCTCTACATCCCCAAGGATGGACCGAGGTGTCCACAAATTAATGGGAAGATGCCCTGATACACCGGCTGCCCTGAGCTGTGGTCGGGATCCTTATCGCTCCATTGGCTACGTGCTGGAAAGGTGGGAGCTTGAGCCCCAAACCGACATCAGAAATGCCCCGGGGTGGATTTCTGAGGCTCACAGATAAATAAAGAAGTCTGGTGCCTGCAGCAGCAGCATCTGAAATTCTACGTGGCGTAATTTATCTGTGCTTCCTTCCTAGGCTGCAGCAGCTCCTCTTGCATCTGGTGGGATTAGGAATGAAAATGCTCCCACTGATGGCAAGGACCGAAGCACCTGGGAGGAAATGGGCCTTGTGTCCCATTGGCTTTGGAGGAGAGCACGGAAAAAAATACCAATTTCCTGGGACGTGAAGATAAATGAGAATAAATTCCAGCCACGCAACTCTCCCAGCTGAGATGTGCAGGGACAGTGGGGCAGCGGAGCTTCTGGGGGGAAACCAGGGGCTTTGAAACACATCTGCCCCGGGGGGGTTGCCTTGAGTTGTTTGCCTTCGCCACCGTGCTGGAAGAGGGAACGGAGGGGGCTTCAGTGCTTAGTGACCGCTCTCCTGGTCTGCCTGGAAATAGAATCATAGATCACTTTGGTTGGAAAAGCCCTTTAAGATCATTGAGTCCAACCTTTAACCTAACCCTGCCATCCCACCACTAGACCATGTCCCTAAGCACCTCATCCATCCTTCTTTTAAATCCCTCCAGGGATGGGGACTCCACCACCTCCCTGGGCAGCCCATTCCAGAGCCTGACAGCCCTTTCGGTGAAGAATTTTTTCCTAATGTCTAGAAATAACCTCCTTCCCAAAGGGTGAGGGCAGAGCTGGGCGGCGCGCGTTGGAAAGGGTGGCTGGGGACGCCAGGATGACCAGGAGCCATGGGGAGGAGGTGGGTATCACCCATCTCGGATGGTCCTCTGCTCTCCGGGAGCAGCAGGATTCCCTGCCTCGGGCTGGCCCCTGGCGCCGGCCGCTGTGCTAGCAGGGACCGGGGGAGTTGAAACCCCGCTGGAGGTGCCTGAAATATTTATACCCAACACACAGAGGGCTCATTCAGCATCACAGAGCGTTCCCAGCCAGGAACAGCTGGCAAAGTGACTCATTCCTGTTTATCCTTCAATATTTGTCCTTCTTTATCCAAAACAGCGCTCTGTTTCGGGGAATTTATCCTCATTTATCTTCACGTCCCAGGAAATTGGTATTTTTTTCCGTGCTCTCCTCCAAAGCCAATGGGACACAAGGCCTGTTTCCTCCCAGATGCTTCGGTCCTCAACATCAGTGGGATCATTTTCAGGTTTACACACACAGGGGGGTAGAGCCTGACTCACCCCCAGCAGAGCCCCGGGCACAGGGTCGGGAAATTCGGTCTGGTTTCTGGCGGGGACCTGCTGTGTGTTGCTGGAAACATCAGGTGCTCGCTGGTGGTGCCCTTCTCCCCCTCGCCAGCGCTTGCGCATCATCTTTGCCACCAGCGTGGGGACTGCTCCCCATCCTGGTGACGGTGCAGGAGAATCAGAGGCCACCGGGACACAACGCTGTCCCCTCCCAAGGAAAGAAAGATCTCAGCTTCTCCTCTCTTATTTGTTTTCCACGAATGCCTCGGCTTTGCTGGAGCAGCAGGAAGCCATTAATTACCCAGTGACAGTGTTCCACGAGCATCCCTTAATTGAATGCCATTATCCCTTAATTAATTAAATACCAATTAATTACCAGGAACATTGCATGACATGTAACAAATGCCATCAGCTACTTGAGACAGAATAATTTAAAACCCGGTGAGCACGGCCCAAATTATAATAACCAGGAATTATCCAGCAAAGAAAACAAACGATCTTCATGCTGTTTCTCTTGGCTGGGAGGTGCTTTTGGGGAGACCCCCCCTTCAGACTCGTGTCCCTCCGGGAAAGCTGTGGGGCTTTTGCTTTCCAAGCCAGCAGAAGCCCGGGCCGGCACGGCCCCAGCTGATTCCCTCTGGTACCACCCGTGGATGCAAAGCTGGTCCAAAACGTCCCAGCAGGTCAGGCCTCCTGCCCACGGTTCTGAGGCGAAGGAACCGAAATATTCCATGGGCACGCAATGGTGAGGTAAGTGGCTGCCTCACTCGGTTCTGCAGCATTCACACTCAGCGGAATTTTCATATGCAGGAAAATGCAAAAGTTGGATTTTTCTTCCCGACCTGGAGCAAATAGAAACTTTTTTTTTTTTTCCCCCCCCCTGGAGAAGAAACATTGAATTTCCAGCAGTAACCTTGCGGGATGGGTTTCCACCCTCAGCAGCACTGGGGTAGCCCTGCCCCAGAGCACGCCCTGGCCACGGGGCCACAGGACACACAGTGTGAGGTGAGCGTCATTGCCATTTCCAGGGTGAAGCCATCAAGGTTATGCTCCTGCCCCAAGCCTCAAGCTCTGGCCACCCACTTTTGCCCTCTTAGGGCAAGACACCCCCAACCACCACGGGCTGGGTCCTCTGCTCACTTTGGCAGCCCAGGTTTCATGCCCCGTGCAATGAAACCCACATCTTTGCTCCTTTCTTAGCCACACAGGGGCAAAATTTCCCGCTGCCAGACGGCAAACAGCCCCCAGGGCAAACGCGCTGCAGATTTTCAGCCCCTCCCCAGGTGGCAGCAATGGGGCCAAGCCTGGAAGAGGGGACAGGAGAAGTCCCCACGGTCTCGCGGCTCTTGGCCGCATGGAAAGGCAGCAAAGCCCGGCACGTGCCAGCTTCCCCCATCCCCACCAGGCTGGCACGTGGGACGCAGCCACGCAGGAGTTAAAGCCTGGCGGGGCTCTGAACCCTCTGCCAGCCAAGCGGAGAGAACAGCCGGGCGCTTAATGGCTGTAAGGGAGGATTGTAAATGGATTATGTTTTTATTTTAAACCAGCGGTAAAGCCAGGAGCAGATCCAGAAGAGGGGAAACAAAGGCACGCACGTGGATGCGAAGGGCAAAAAATGGAGTAAGTAGCCTTCCAGAAGCACCCCCTTGCATAAATACCCCTAAAGGCTACCATCAGACCACCGGTTACTTTTGGCCCCCGGGAGAAGTCCCGCAGTTGCTAGCCCTTGTTCTCATGGGGGACCTCATCTCACCAGATGTCTGCTGGGAACGCAATTTGGCGGAGGGGAAGGAGTCTGGAAGGTCCCCGGGGTGCGGGGAAGAGACCTTCCCGATGCAGCGGGTGAGGGGGCCAGCTTGGAAGGGGCCCCGCTGGAGCTGTTGGGTGCGACCAGAGAAGGACCGGTGGGTGATGTGATGGTTGGAGGGCGTCTTGGGCACGGCGATGGTGAAATGGTGGAGTTTTCGATTCTTGGTGAAGTAAGGAGGGGGGTCAGCAGAACTGCTGCTGTGGACTTCCAAAGGGCAGATTTTGGCCAGTTTAGGAGCCAGGTTGGCAGAGTCCCTTGGAGGCAGTCCTGATGGGTAAGGGGTCCAGGAAAGCTGGGCATTCTTCAGGAAGGAAATCTCAAAGGCACAGGAGCAGGACGTCCCCATGTGCTGAAGGACGAGCTGGCGGGGAAGAAGACGGACCTGGCTGAACAGAGAGCTTTGGCTGGAACTCAGGGAAAAAAGGAAGCGTTTGTGACCTTTGGAAGAAGGGGCAGGCAACTCAGGAGGGCTACAAGGATCATAGAATCATAGAATCACAGAATGTTTTGGGTTGGAAGGGACCCCTAGAGGTCATCTAGTCCAACCCCCCCGCAGTGAGCAGGGACACCGCTAACCAGATCAGGTTGCTCAGTGGTGTCATGAGGTTATGCAGGGAGAAAATTGGAAGGGCCAAAGCCCAGCTGGAACTTAATGTGGCTACTGCTGTAGAAGAGAATAAAAATGTTGCTATAAATATATCAGCAGCAAAAGGCAGGGTGAGGAGAATCTCCATCCTTTGTTGGATGCTGGTGGAAAAGACCCTGGGGGGGTTGGTCGAGAGGGGGCTGGATATGAGCCAGCAGGGTGCCCAGGTGGCCAAGAGGGCCAACAGCATCCTGGCTTGTATCAGGAGTGGTGTGGCCAGCAGGAGCAGGGCGGGGACCGTGCCCCTGTGCTGGGCACTGGGGGGGCCGCCCCTCGAATGCTGGGGTCAGGGTTGGGCCCCTCGCTCCCCGAAGGCCCTGGGGGGGCTGGAGCGTGTCCAGAGAAGGGCAGCGGAGCTGGGGAGGGGTCTGGAGCCCCAGGCTGCTGGGGAGCGGCTGGGGGAGCTGGGGGGGTTCAGCCTGGAGCAGAGGAGGCTGAGGGGAGCCCTCATCGCTCCCTACAACTGCCTGAGAGGAGGGGGGAGCCGGGGGGGTCGGGCTCTGCTCCCAGGGAAGGGGCGATGGGACGAGGGGCAACGGCCTCAAGGTGTGCCAGGGCAGGGTGAGGTTGGACATGGGAACAATTCCTTCCCCAAAGGGCTGTCAGGTGCTGGAAGGGGCTGCCCAGGGAAGGGGTCGAGTCCCCACCCCTGGGGGGATTTAACAGCCGGGCAGAGGCGGTGCTGAGGGCCAGGGTTTGGTGGTGGGATGGCAGGGGTAGGGGAAGGGTTGGGCTGGGGGAGCTTCAAGGGCTTTGCCAACCTCAACGATTCTGTGACACCTTTCATCTGACCCAAGTGCCTGCGCTCTTACCTTGCAAGGAGACCTTCACCGCAGGACTGCTTATGAATTCACTCTGCCTCTTTCTCCAGGAAGCTCCTGCTGCCAGCAGGAAAATCAACCCATGTCAAGGGAAGGTTGGGGTGGGACTCTGGGAGAGCTATTTCCAGTTGGCAGCGGTTTATCCACCTCGGACACCTCCTCAAGGATGCTTTTCCCAGGCAGGTTGGCATCAGCCCAAGGCAGCCGTGCCCTCCCAGGCTTGGGAAGGGAATTTAAGCTGCAGAAGCAAGTTGCCTGCAGGTGACAGAGTGATTCACAAGTAAGACTCAGGCTTGGTTTAGCACAGCAGTCTCGGAAACGCCCTTCAGAAGATGGCGCAGTCAACCGCTTGGCTCTGCAAAAGCGCTGCAGAGGTTTTCCAGGCGGTCTCGGGAATTTGGGCACATCTTCCACCCAGCGGTCAGGCCTGGGACTCTTCCCAGGCTCCCCCATAAGCCTCGCACACCCCCGGTTAAATCGTAGGCGTTGCCCTCAGAGCCGGGTAAAACGAAACGAGCCACCGAGCGCAGCCGGGGAACGGCGACGGGCAGATGCGGTCACAAACACTTGGATGACCGTCCCGTAAGTCAATTAATGCCAGCAACTTCCCAGATCTTTTTCCTACCCCAAAGATACCAAAAAAAAACCCCACTGTGGCTCCTCTCCTCAGCCCCAGCCAGAGCCAGCACATTTTTGGGGGAGTGGCTGCAACGTTTAGGGCTTGGGAAACTTGAAACTGCTTATTTTTGTTTGGAAAACCAGAACGCCTGATCCAAACGGTTCATTGTGCAGCCAGCGAGGAGAAAAGAAGCCTGCTCCGGCCCAACGCATGCAGTGATTTAATTGATATAACGACCCTAATGTTCTGCGAAAGGAACGTTGCAGCCCGAGTTGTGTCAAATAAACTCTCTTTTTTTTTTCCTCTTTCGCAATTTGTATAATTTACGTCTATTTTCCAAGTGCCGGGAGATTAAAATCAGGATCAATGAACTTCCTGGAAACTATAAGAGAAGAATGAGAGAAGAATCTTGTATGAAAAGGAGAAGCCCAGATTGGACGGGCTGGCGGGCAGAGGGGCTGCTGGAGCCCTCAGAGGATCTTCACGAGGGCTGCTGCAGGCCAGAAGAGCTCGGCGACCATCCTGGGCTTGGCCAAAGTGGGCCAAGGAGGTGGAAGGGGAACAGAAGTTTCCTTCACCCTTCCCACCCATGGATTTTCCCTTGGTTTTGATGCCAGCCGCGGGCACCCCACAGGCAGGAGAGGGAAGCCCCAGCAAGAAGGGGGGGCCGTGCCGCTGCGGGCAGCCGGCCTTCAGGAATGACGGATGGGTCTCATCAGGAAAGAGAGAGAGATCATCTTCCACTTGGAAGAGACTAAATCACTTAGTTCCTATTATATTAACACCCAGAAAACCCAACGGGACTTTGCCTACATAAGGAAAACTTATTACAGCCCATAACTAACCCCCATTAGTTACAGACAGCACCAGCCTAAACGCTGCAGGGAAATTAAGCCGGTTTCTTTATTATTTTTTTTCCATGCTCTCTTATTAGCGATGAAGAGCTTTGATCTCCCGGGACTCGCCTCACCAGGCCAAGGCCAATGCTTTTATCTCTTTCTACGGAGGGTTTTTTTTCTCCTCTCTTCTCCGTGCTGTTCTCCGCTCTCCGCGCCGCCGGCGCGCGATGCACTGGTGCAATGCCAGTGCTCAGCCTTGGACCCTCATCCCAAAATTTCCCTCCAGGATGTTGCTTGTGCCAGGTCCTGGGGTGTCCCCTTCCCACCTCTGCAGGCACAAGAGCTGCAGAGCAAAGTGGGCTCGGCCGCAGACCTCGTGGGTAGGGGACACATCGCTGAGGGCTGACGGAGGCCCTGGCTCCTGGTTAAGTCTCGTTATTTTTCCAGCTAATGCTATGTAATTTCGCAGCAATTATGTATTACCCACAGGAAAAAAAAAAAAAAAAAAGGCAAATTACGATGAGGAGGTGCAGTGGGACCCGCTCGCTGTTTAAAATGCAGGAACAGCCACGCACTGTAGCTGCCGCGTAATTAAATAAAACTTGCTCAGTGGATGAGAAAGCATTTCTTGAGCAGCTACTTGGTGCTCAGAAAAACATGCCAAGAAGTTTTCAGCATAAGCATTTTCCACTGGAGTAGCAGGAAGGCACGGAAAATTAAGACACCTTGCAGAAATCCACTGAGAGGGGTGAAAACCAGAGCGAGTCTTGCGGCGCTCCCCATTCTGGACCACCGGTGCCAAATAGGGCTTACAACAGGTCAGATCAAAAGAGTCTGGTTGGACCTTCTTGCTTCATGTCATTTACTTGAAGTTTTATGTTGTGGCAAAACATGAAGTTTGATGTTTTGGTGAGACCTCCCCTGGAGCCCTGCGTCCAGCTCTGGAGCCCTCAGCACAAGGAGGACATGGACCTGTTGGAGC
>JADKXX010011174.1:0-28315 GCA_017310255.1 Butorides virescens | reverse complement strand
TGATTCTGTGATTCTATGATTCTATGTTTATGGGCTAGGTATTAGCATGCGTATAGCTTAGTGCAACGTTAACGTATGGATATGGTAATCCGTAACGCAGCTGGCTTGCAGTTTTTATCCAGCTTCACCCTTCCTGGAGTGAAGCATCTTTACCTTATTGAGACAAAATTGTTTGTGTTATTGAAAGGGAACGATCTGGGGTTTTCTAGCTCCTGTCCTCTTTTTCTCTGTACCCCTCTCCTGCCTCGGATGTCTTCACTGCTGTTCACAGGGTCTCGTGCCTTGGCGTCGGAGCGATGCTATAGGAATGCGGGCGTGCGGATGGTGCTGATCCCTTGTGTTCAATTCTTCCCACCGAGAGGACCTCAAACACCTCCCAGACATTCCCGATTTCACCCTGGGCTTTGCGGCATAATCTGAAGTGCCAAACACGACCCTGCAAGGTCACTTTGGTGCAAAGAAGCTGGGCACGGCGCGGAGCTCCGGAGGGGAGCAGGTTTGGTGCTGGACGAGCTCCTTGCGGACGAGCTTCTCCAGCCGTGCTGGCAAACTCTCCCGGCCCTCCGCCAGCTCACCTAACGCGTCGCCTGGCTTTCTCTGAAGGACTTGGTGTCTCCTTTGTTCCTCTGCTGAACTTTCGGAGCTTCCCAGGTACCCGCAGCACTGTGAGACGTGCAGAGCAAAGCAGGAGAAAGGCAGGAGGAGAAATCTCCCTCAGGCCTGATGCTCTCACGGGGAGGGACCAGATGCAGGAGCAGGACCAAGAAGAAGAGGAGCCAGGCTGGGGACCAGTGGGAAAAAGTGGCCTGGGAGCTGCCAGCCCCCTCCCCAGCTTTAATCCCTGGTGAGAAGCAAAGGTAAAATGACCCCAGTACAGCTGGGGTCTGCATCTGGACCATCTAGGCTAGACATTAGGAAAAACTTCTTCACCAAGAGGGTTGTCAGGCTCTGGAAGGGGCTGCCCAGGGAGGTGGTCGAGTCCCCATCCCTGGAGGTATTTAAAAGAAGGAGAGATGAGGTGCTGAGGGACAGGGTATAGTGGTGGGATGGCAGGGTTAGGTTAAAGGTTGGACTCGATGATCTTAAAGGGCTTTTCCAACCGAGGTGATTCTATGATTCTATGATCACAGCCAGCGGTGGGGGGGGGAATGCAACAGCCCAAAACCCCTTGCACAAAGTCCAGGCTGGCAGCAGGGCAGGGACTCTCCAAGCATCCCGGAGAAAGATTTATAGCCAAAATTTACTGCGTATTTCTCACAGGCTGGTGATGGCTCCTATAAAAGCCTTGCTGGCAGGTATCATGGGCACAGAGTTTAATGCACATAAAGAGCAGATGTCTGTAGGTGGGGCCGCTGTGGAAGGGCCCCCCTGTGATATTTGGTGCTTTTCCTCTGTGGGCAAGAGCTCTTCCAAGACAGATAAAAGTCTTTTTGGCGGGTTTCTGGCCAACCTGCAAGGCTTTAAGGGGAAATCGCTTTAAGCTGAGACAACTACAGACAAGTTGGGAAGTCAAGAATAATTTTTTGGGGGGCCGACACAACAGAGATTGAAAATGAAATGCCCTTTCGGGGCTGGGTGTCCACCTGGACGCCCACGTCCCTCCCTGGCCAGCTGGCTTCTTCCAAGGGAGGGGAGGTGACCCTATGATGGGCGCTGCAACAGGGGGGTGGCTGTCCTTCTGGGACACCCTCCGCACGTAAGGGTACCTGTCCATCACACACAGTTTCACAAATAATCATCTGCTGTAGGAGTTATGGGAGCAAAATCCCCGTTCTATTTGGGGAATATCTGCCTGCAGCATCCCAATAAAAATACCTTCCCTCCTCTGCGGAGCAGGCGATCGGGGACCTGCTAAGGTAGCTCTACCCCACATAGGGACACACATCTCCTTCTCCCAGCTCTCTTCTCATCTATAAGCTCTGGCTGGGGCTTTATGCTCCCCCCCTATGGTCACGATGGCCCGTGGGCTTCCTCCCAGGTTCTCAGAAGAAGGCAGATGAGCGAAAAGCAGCAAAGCTGTTGGGTTTGCCCATCAAGGGTCTCCACGCAGCCCTGGCAGCCTTTAGAGCTTGAAAGTGTTGGGGGAGAGGGTTTAAAAAATTTATTTTGCGAGTATTTTCTTTGTTGAGCAGCCAGGAGAAAGGCGGGCTCTTGTAAATCTCGGCGGGCCAGCCCGCCTGTAAAATCAGATTAAAAAGGCAGAACCCGGTGAGGGAGGAAGGAGGTGGCTGGCACATGGGAACTCAGACCCTCTTGCATCACTTGTTTCATGAGTCCATCAAATCCTGGGAAGTCAAACAATCTCCCTTGAAAGCAGGTTTTTAAAAAAAAAAAAAAAGGGATCCCATCAATCCAAAGAGCATCGTTCCTTTAACATTTTAACGACAGGCCCAGAGAAGCACAGTGTGTGAGAGACATTAAATGTCTCCCCCGTTAATAAAGACTATTTACGGGATTACTTTTATCGCCAGCTGACATTTCGGTATCGAGCACAATGGGGTGGCTCTCACTGAACAGAACTTTTTTCCCCCTTTTTTTTTTTTTTTGCGTAGGGAATGTTAACTTGATTTTCTCAAGTAAGCAACCGGGATCAAGGGACGATTCAAGGACAGTAAGGAAAACCCATCTCGGGAGGTGGGGACCTGGCCTGGTTTCTTCTCTCCTGTGAGGGGGGTGGGACTGCAGGGGGGTTCTGCAGCGGGACGTGGGTAGCTGGGGTGTGGCCATGAGGACACGGGCACCCAACACCCCCGTCCTCATGTTACCCACCCTGTACACCTTCACCTTGATGCTAGGTACCCTTCTAGACCCCCCCAAAAAAAAGAAAAGCCATGGCATGTTTTACACCTTACTGTCAGCAAGGTTTCCAGGCTTTGGCTGGGTCAGACATGGGTGGGCTTGAACGTCCAACAGCCCGGGCCAGAGCCAGATCTCCCTCCCGGCTTTGAGCCTGGTCAACAGGCAGAGAAACACCCCATGCACGAATAAAAAGGTGGCAAACCAAGGGCTCCGAGTGCTCCCTTGTGCCCTTGAGCCTGCTCGTCAGCCCGCCGCAGCGATGTGACTGTCACTGGCAGCACGGAGAGGCGGGCGCCCCTTCTACCTTCCTTCTGGGGAAGAAGCATTCCCCAAGCCCAAGGAACCAGAGCTCTCGGTCCCTCCTCCTCTAGACATTAGCAGCAACCCTGGCCTCTGGGTTGGAGTGACACAACCCACCCCAAAACCTTATTATGGAGAGAAGCTGCGCTGAAATGGGTATCCTGGGCACGACGGCTTGATCCTTGCAGGTAACAGGGGTACGATGAGAAACAACGAGATCTCCTGTTCCAAGTGTGCATTTGGATGCAAATAGCTCGGGTGGATTTTCCAGGCAGAGGATTACTGCGGTCAGATGGATTTTGCCTTTTATCTTCTCTGCACGTTTTCTGCCTCGGCACTCCTTGTTATATATTTAT
Organism: Butorides virescens; assembly: GCA_017310255.1. Lineage (NCBI taxonomy): Eukaryota > Metazoa > Chordata > Aves > Pelecaniformes > Ardeidae > Butorides > Butorides virescens. The sequence goes on along the minus strand of JADKXX010011174.1, from coordinate 24,860 downwards.
AAACACCCTTCTTTGAAAGCGCTACTGGGTAAGAGATGCGAAGGAAAAGTCGGCGGCAACGTACAGACTGACCACCAGTCTGATGAGTGAGGAGAGCATCTGCTCACCCCAGGGCTCTGGGCACCCCGGCGCGAGCTGGTGGTGGCCCTTGATTTACCAAAGCCACCATGGCCACCTGAAGCACCCATGAATCAGCTCCTCTGGCCACCAGCGCCTCAGATTGAAGAGGTGGTTTATGGACTCACCACCCAGCAGCCAGCCATGGTACAACTGTCCAGAAGAGGGATGGATGGATAAATTAAGCAGATGGTGGGCAAAGATCTGCCGAATTCAAGCCTGCATCAGCAGAGATGGCTTTGGTGATCTGGAAAGGCTCTTCCCCATCTGGCCCTCGTGCCAGATCCCAAGCCAGGGCAGGGCGTGCTGGTGGGGAAGCAGGTCACAAACCTCATGTATATCAGCTTCTTGTTTGCTGAAAACAAATTTATTTTTTTTACAAGTAAATATTGGCCATGGCTTCACCTCAATCAATATTTACTTTGTGGGTCAGTAGAACACAATCATCACTTGAAGTGAAGGCAGTGTCACTCAGCTTCTCTTTCTATTTATATTTCCTTCCTTTTTCTTGGGGAAAAGCTCCTGGTTCCAGTGGGTTGGCTGGCGTTGAGTCAACAGAACCCAAAATCTTCCTCAAATGCATTAAGAGGTCACTCTCAGGTATGAGTCTCCAAACTTTATTAAAAGCACACATTCTCTTGAATCTCTTTTTTTTTCAGATGGATGAAAATTTCTTTTGCAATGTGGCGACCAGGATGGTTTGGTCCAACATTTCTCACGGAGCGATGAGATCTGAAGTAAACCCAGCGTTTGCCGGGGTACACGAGGGAGAGCAAAGGCCGATGCGAGCTTCCAGAGATGGATGACTTGCAAAAATCCTAGGGAGCTCCCACTGAGAAGAATTCAGACCTATACAAAGTGCTTGCTCTTAGTCATTTAAAGTGGCACTAGGCTTTATTAGAGCTCTATTTATTTATTTAGAATAGCAGGATTTATTCTTGTTTGTACCCCTGGCTTCTGTTTTCTATCACTTGGCAGCAGCCTGCAGTCGTTCCTTCGGCTCTGGGCTCCAGCTGTACCCAGATGTTAGCAGGAGAAGAACCCATAAAGTTCGGTGGCAGCCTCCCAAGCTGACAGCTCACCCATCGTCCAGAGAAACCAAAACGCAGGCAAAAGCGGTAAAGAACGGGCTGCTTGGCAGGGAAACCAAGACTGGGAGTCAAGCCCTTCCCAAAATAAACCCACCAAGCTCCATATCAGCCCTGAAACCACTGGACTCAAAGATGGGTAGAAAGATGGAATTTCTGTCTCCTGGAAAATTATGATATTTTGAATTGGAGGGGGTGGGGGGTGTTAAGATAAAAGAGGATTTATCAAAACTTTTTGCAAAACAAACTCTGAACCTCTTTGGGAATTGTTGAAATGGAAAATCTCTGACCTCAAGTCCTGCACAGAAGCTGTGCTACGAGAAACGCCGAATGTGCCAGGGAGGTGGTTGGGAGCCAAAAGCCCTGGGTCTGCTTCCAGCCTTCTGGCGGGAAGACACGGTGGCCAAGGGACAGAGCAGATGGTGGAAGCAGGAGCGAAAGAGGAGCCCCACAGAGAAACCTTTGGGCAGGCGGGAGGACGACACAGAGGGGAGAGGTGGTTTTTCTGCAGGAGCAACCCAGACAGAGGAAAAGCTGATCAGGTGTGGGGACAAACTTCAGCTTCAGGAGGACCGACATGGACCATCTGGGCAGATGTGATCGCAGACTCCCACCGACAGCAAACAGGCGGGGGGTGTAGGGTGGTACCTGGAGAGGATGGGGCATGGGGCAGCAATGGGGCAGCCCAAACCGTCACACCACCCAGGGCATGGCAAGTATTTGGGCTGAAAGAGCCGAGGGTCCCACCACCAAGAGGTCTTGGGCAAAGCCATAGCGTGGGAAGGGCACAACGTGCTGCCAGGCAAGGGGGGCCTTCAGCCCAGCTGGAAACTCCATCAGGAGAAAGCAAATTCCTCCCCTAAAGCTGTCTTTACCGACTCAGTCCATAGATGCCCTTCAGCAACGCTCACGCGGAGCAGGCAACCACCGGTGTCATTAATCTTCACGAACCGCACGCAGGAAATCATTCGCTGTAAATATTACCGATCTCTTCGGCGTGTGCTGGAAACTGTGCAGGTCCATAACACCATGGACAGTGGAAAGACCTGCACAAGGCATGGGGGAACATCAGGGCTCCAACAGATAGGACTGGACCACCCCCATGCCCCCATCCCATGAGAGCTATGAGATGATGGGAGAGCCTTAGTGATGGGAGGATGGATAGGAACGTGGGTAGCAAATGGACCTCACTGCCAGGCTATTGCCTGGATGGAAAAGGCTGTGAGGGTATGGGCTGGATGAAGTCCTGTGTAACATGCTCTAGGAGAACCTGCTTGAGCAGGGGGGTTGGACTGGATGATCTCCCGAGGTCCCTTCCAACCCTTGCCATGCTGGGATTCTGTGAACAGACCTGCTGCTTGTCATGTAGGCAACCGGAGGTAAGGATTGCACGCTCCCCCAGGACTCCTTCGGCTCCGTATTTCAGACAGGGCTTAACTCCTACTCCATGCGAGCAAGCAAGAACATCCCAGGCAACGCTCAGCACAGCGTTGCAGCACCAAGTACGACAGACGGAGCTAGGAGGCCCGTGCAACGCTGGCAAAACTGATGAGGAGCAGCATTAAAAAGCAAACAACAACAACAACAAAAAAAAAATGCTGAAAAAACACCACGGGTGCGGGGGCTGTGTCTGTCGGAGGCGCTTGCTGCTCTCTTTTCATGTTTGCTCCGGCTCCCTGGAGACCCCGCGCGGAGGGAGGCCCGGGGAGATGCCAGCAAACGAGACGCAAGCCTTCGCAAACCAGAAGCGTCTCCTGGTTTTGTAGCACTTCTCCCGACCGCAGAGGAATGCCTTTGAAACCAGAACCTCCGGAAAAGGCGGCGCTCGGGAAATTGTGTTGCTATTATGTTTTTGAACTTGAGGACCCACGCTAATTGATGACCTGCTGAGCCGTGGTGGTGGTGGAAGGTCCCTCCTTCCTGGCCTTTCAGATGCTGACAGCAGGCAAATGATGGCTTTGAGCAAACGATTGCTGAAACCCTGATCTCAGCCCCAAATAAAGAGGACTCGTGTAATCAGAGGAGACAGCCTCCCACTTTAGCTAGGGAGAAGCAGAGGGAAACATGAAAAGGAGAAGAGCAGCGCAGCTCGTCGCCTCGTTAACACACGCGAGCGCAAACGAGCAACGCGGCACAACGGGAGCCGCAAGGCACCACGCTCAAACTCAACCCTCCCCAGACCCCCAAGCCAAGCTTTACTGGGGAATTGTAGGGTGGGTGCTGGTGGAGATGTGTAAGCAGGGTCTGGCCCAAAGACCAGGGCAAAGTACAGGGCTGTGATTTTCAGGTGGGCTGGGGATTTCCAGAGCTGCATTTGCAGGAACCCAGCTTGGGATATTTAGGGGTGCTTGGTTTTCAGCAGATGTAGAGACCCTGCTTTCTGGTGAACAAAACCCAAAAAGCTTGTGCAAGGACTCTCTGTAGAAGCTGTTGTGCATCACCCAGATGCTGCCATGCTTGGGCTCAGGACAACATCTGGACCCCCAAGAACCCAGTGCTGGGACACAAACTCTTCCAAGTTTTACCATGGGGGCTCCATGGGAGCTACAAAGGGTCCTGGCACCCCCAACAAATAGGGACTGCGCTGCCCCAGGAGGGTGTGCTGGTCCTTGGGCACCCTCACCGGGGGCTTCCCGCTCCCCTGGCATTTTCTCCCAGGAACAAAGCCACCAGCAGCCAGGGAGAAAAAAAAAAAAACAAAACAAATGGCTGCTGCTTTGCAGTCCCAGCTTCCTAAATAGTGTATGAAGAAGAGAGAGGCTTTCAGGGCACATTTCTTCTGTCGGTTTAATCCAGCCGCTCCTGAAGATATAAATAGGACCTGCGTGCTCCCCCAGTCCCTCCCAGCCAGCGGGGATGGGAGCTGATCCCACGAGCTGATCCCAATAAAACCATCCCGAGCCTTCCACTTGCTGGTGCTGGCCAAACCTGTGCTCTCCCCTGCAGGTCTGGGCTGAGGTGGGCAATGTCCCCCTGCTCCAGAGGCCCTCGGGAAGCCGGTCTAGGACCTCTCCCGCCACCCATCACACCTACAGCGTGATCAGCTCCTGCGCGGTGTCACCACTGGCCACGATATTGCCGCTGTGCCCTGTGCCAGAGATGTGTGAATCTCAGGGGCATTTCTTGGGAAAGTATCCATTTCTGGGCAGAAGCAGCAATTCTTGCCAAAAACCAGCAAGACCTCGGGACTCTTTGAGGCAAAGAACATCTTGGAAAAATCAAGCACTGATTGTGTTTTGAAGGAGCTGCAGGCAGAGATGACCAGATCTCCTTGGACTGGACCCAGGTCAGGCTTTAGACATCCCATGGCAGGGGCAACAGTGGGAGGCACAGAGGTCCTGAAGCTGATATTTGGGGTTGGGCCAGTAGAAGCCACCTACGCAATGCGCTCGCAGGCGTGGGCAGAAGGACCAGAGGCTCAGCCGTGATGGCTCTCCAGGCCTCTAGGAAGAGAGGACACGCAGGGGGAGGGAAGGAGGGAGGTTTTTAGCTCCTGCTGCTGCGTGTCAAGCTGCCACCTTGGATTTCACGCTTGCAAAAGCACGAGACGAGCAGCTCCCCAGCAACGGCTGAGGACAGGCACGAGATGTCCCCACGCTGCTGCGGAGGAGCGGCCCCCGGTCCATGGTGGCCGGAGAGGATGGGAGGGTGGGCAGCACATGGGCATCCCTTGCTCTCCGCTCCATCTCAATCCAGGGACCGGTCCGAGTGCCGCAGCGACGGCCGAAGGATGGGGAGGAGGGGGGGGAATGTGAATTCTCCCCCACGCCTCCCCGCGATGAGCGTGTCAATACCTCTGCCATCGCCGAGGAGGATGGCTGAGCACGTGCGGATGAAGAACGCTTGCAGAAGCAGCCTGTAAACTCTGCCTTTTATTAATAAACACCGGTAATGGAGCGTTGCTACGATCCCACACGGTGTAGCAATCTGTACCTGCCTCCCCGCCTGCGAACCACCCCCCGCAGTCATGCCGGAGGCAAAATTCCCATTCAAGTCAGCAGGACTGAGGCTCTCGGCTTTGCTCATGAATAACTCAGCCGTCCCCAGAGACCTCTTATTCCAGCCCCTGCCTCCCCAGGTATTTCCGTGCCAGCCACAGAGGGAAATGCCAGGAGCAGAAACAGGACTCGCTTGGGCTCTGCTGGAGGTGTTTGCTGAGATGAACTGGGGCACGTGCCTGGCTCGGACCCCTGGGTCCCTTCGGGTTCTGCCCATGGGGGTAGCTCTGCGCTGCTGACCCCGTCCACGCCAGAAGATGCTCTCCGGCAGGGGCTCCCTGGGAGGCAGGGCTGGGGTTACCATCAGTTACCATGCTCTGCTGTCCTGATTGAGCTGCTCTGGGGTCTAAGCCTCTAACCGGAGCCAGGAGCTGCTGGGGCCACCCAAAACGGGCATTACCGGGGCTGTAGTGGGGCTGCAGACCAGCCCCAGCCACCGAGGTTTGGGCATGGGTTCTCTCTGCTCAGCTGGGTCACACCATTTCTTGGGGCACATGGAGGCTGGTGGCTCTGAAGCCACCCTTGATAACGATGGCAAAGGCACTCGCCCCATTTAGCCTCCTAATGGCTGGGAATGGGCTGGCCCTGAAGCAAACAGCATGGGGAGGCACAAAATCACCGGCACATCCATCCCATGGGGCCCCCACTCCTCTCGCCCCATCTGGTTGGGATCTCCTTGCTCCCCAGGGCCAAAAGCAACGATTAGGTAAATAAGTGTTATTTTCTTGTAGGTGAGGAGCCTGCGGCCAAGCGGCAGCCACAGGAGGACCCCCAAAGGTGACTTGTCCCCAGGCGTCAAGAGGCTCAACCCTTCATGGCCTCATGTCTTCCTGATTGCTTAACTGGTTTGGATTCTTTCTCATGCTTCCACTGTATCAAGGACTTGCCAAGTCAGAAGGAATATGGGGGCTGGGTTTTCCTGACACACACACACACAAACAAGGAGATGTTGGGAGATCGTTCACGTTATTCACCTTGGCTGGTTTGTTGGTGCCTCGCTAACTGAAACACCCAGCAAAGCCACACTGAAAATGCTGCTGTCAAACATAACAGCCCTGAAGATATCAATAAACCTTGATGGCCTGAACAACCTCACCTGGGGCCTCCACCCACACCCATGGGCCCAGGAGAGCTATTTAAGCTTGGGCCCAGGCTGTTGTTTTCTTCCTGAGCTGTGCTGGGCTCCAGCTTGGCCCCAGCTTGACCATGGCTATGGAGCCCCTTGATCTGGACCTCAATCTGCAGGCTGACCTCCTGGCTTGACCTTGTCTCTGCGGACCTGCCTGATGCTCCTGACCCATAGACTGCCTTCCCAGCTTGACCTTGGACCTGCCTCATCACCATGGTATTGCTTTACGATTTGGACTCTTGGTTGGACCTGGCCACCATCTCTGTGTCTGACCTGCTTGCCTTGTTTGGGTCACATGGGACTAGGTCCTGGCTGGTCCCTGCCCTGATGGCTCTGTGATCCACCTTGGCTCTTGCCTTACCTTCCTGAAGGGAGCAGCCCTGGTTTTGCTGTTCCATGAGGACTGGGAGCAAGTGGGTGGCTGCAAAGCTTCAGCTGTATGTGGCTGTTACTGTATACGCCCGTCCTCTGGGAGCACGAAGCAAGAAGAAAAACCCCAAAACCAATGAGGTAGGCTTACGCACGGAGTATGTTCGTTCTTGAAAGTGCTTTGCATCTTTTGCAAAGACAAAAAGGGTTTTGTTGAGTGAAATGAGGTTTTTGTCCAGAGTAAGGCAGAAAAAAAAAATTGCAACCAGCTACACCTCCTACTTTCTCCTTAACTTCCCAGCTACACCACAGCTCTCCCTCCTCGGCTCGATGCTTGCCCATTAGTACCCTTAGCTGGGTAGAAGTAGCAGCTTGCAGCCACTACCCAAGGAAATGTATTTTGGGATCTTATAAACACTATTGGTTTTCAGACACAGGCTAAAATGCTTTGGTTCCTGGACAGCTGAAATCTTCTTTTTGTTGCAGAGTAAATAGGATATGGCTCATCATATTTGTCACCCCCACTATGGCAGGGGCCTCTTTTCTCGTAAGAGGTAAGGGTTGGCCTCTCATGGACCATCTAGACCCAGATTTCTCACAGGAAGGATATTTTTTATGAACAGCTCACAACAGACAGAGCGTTTCATGCTATCCACTGCTCTCCTCTCCCAGCCGCCGCTGAGCTAGGGGAGGAACCAAAGACTTCAGAGTCCTTGCCAAATCCCTTGAGGTCTCTTCAGCAACTAGGACATACCAACCAATTAATGAATATAGATAAGGTTTTATGAAAAATGCATGATGAATGTATATCTCAGCTCAGAAAAGGAGATGTGCATCTCTTTCAAGCCTGGAAATGCACCAGAACCTTGAGGAAGGCACCTGAAGTTTACCCAAATGACCTTGTAAATATGGAGAAATCATTCTGCCCATACACCTAAGGACTTGGGTGCTCTTTGCTGCATCCAGATCACACGGTCAAGGAGTAAAGATGTATAGTGTCATCTTGCTATCATCCCTAATGTCAGGGCACATCTGAGCCCTTCTATGATGAACATGGTGGTGGGAAGGGCAGAGTCCCTTCCATCCAAGGGTGGAGCCATGCTCTTGGTGTCTTACTGTCTATGCTGGAGACATGAGGAGGGACTCCTGGCCATGAGCTTGGGAAACTAGGTTCTATGTGAAGACCAGCAGCAAGTGGAGTACTTCAAAGGTCTATCCTGGGACCTGCCCTGTTTAATACCTTTAATCACCTTGAGGGGATAGAATGTTTGCTCAAAGTTTGGAGGTGAGATCAGCTAGTGGGGAGCAGTCAATATGCTCGAGGGCAGCATTATAGGGACCGAATATCTCAATCTATTCCTTTCTTGGGAAGCTCCTGAGCCCTGAAAATTAAAAGAATCAGGAAAGCCTACCCTGCAACCACAGCCTGTATAAAAAAAAAAAACTTTGTACACCTGAGATGTTCACCAGTAGGCATTTTTTCTTCTTTTTTTGGATTCTCCAGAAAGTATTGGGATCCTGAATTTCTGGGAGAGAAGTGGCCCAGCAGCTAGTGGTGCTGGGGGAGGTGAGCAGGAGGGAGTTTTGTTGTGGATCTGCTGAAGCAAAGCCAGCAGCACACGCTGGGGAGGTGGCACATCCAGGGCTGCAAACGTCCCACCGAGTTCCTCTGTTGTGTGCTTGTCAATGGCTCATTGCTTCATCGACCAAGCTGGTGACTGGGTGTGAATCACGAAGCCGAGCAGGCAGGGACACATCAATGCACTGGGATTCCCACCCTTTCTGTCTCTTTGGACAGCATGTACCAAAATTGCGCAGTTGGCACCAACGTTGGCAGGGAGGGAAGTAAGGAATGGGATGCTTGCTCACTGGGAGGTCTCTGGCCACAGGTCTGTGGTGCCTCCACATCGCAGCTACTGCATTGCTCGCTTGACTGTGCCAAGAGCTACCACCTATTGCCTTAACCCCTAGAGAACTTCATGCTCCTGACCATGGCTTTGATCACTTACCATTTTAAGGCCAATCTTGAGCAGCAGATTGTTCAGATATTCCCACAGTTGACATCAACCTCCAGTCAACACGAGCTGGTGGTTGACCGTAGCTCACATGGCATGTTTTGTCAGTCCTGTCTCTGCTCCTGACCACACAGTTCATCCCTGGATAAAATGATGAGGCTTTGGGCACTTAATTCCCCTGGATTTCTCAATATAATCCTACTTCAGATATTGATTCCCTTTGGGGCTGGAGGACTTAGATGTGTAGAGGACAGTTGTCTTTTTGTTGCTGGAGCATCGTCAGGCCATCCTGCCTCCTTCAGTGTTGGCAAGACATGGGCAGATCCTCTGTCCTAGATCTACACGGGGGCCAAACACACATCTCTGCTGCCCAGAGCTGTTAAAGACCTGTCCCACTGCTGAATTGATTTACAACGCATCCGACTGAATTGTTGGAAGCAGTGTTTATTGGGAATCCCACAAATTTCTCCTGGATTTCAATAGGCTATTTCTCTGTCACGCTTGCTGTGATTCCAGATGGCCTCAGCTGAAGTCTTCAGACTAGAAAGTCTAGTCTTTAGACTAGATACAGGGAAGGAATTCTTTACAATGAGGGGGGTGAAACCCTGGCAGGGGTTGCCCAGAGAGGGGGTGGAGGCCCCATCCCTGGGACCATTCCAGGCCAGGTTGGACGGGGCTGTGAGCAACCTGATGTGGTTCAAGGTGTCCCTGCTCCTGCAGGGGGGTTGGGCTGGGGGACCTCTGGGGGTCCCTTCCAACCCAAAACATTCTATGAAGTCCAACTTTTGGGAAGAGGCTTTTCCCCATGGATCTTCCCAGTAAGCACTCATCTGCACACCTTCCTAACATCACCAGTTCAGAGCCAGGCTCATCTTGTCCCATCGCATCTTTTTGCGTTTCCCCTAGGAGCGAGAATTGCGCTGCAAAGGATTATTTGAGCAGCCAATTGCTTAAATACCTTTGTTAGCTTGGTGTGGACATCAGGAACGGTCTTGGCTTCCTATTGCCTCTTATCTCATGAAAGATAACAGGCAGGTCTCTTCCCATCTTCTTAGTCAGGCTTTTGTCCTTGGGGCTTCCCAGGACCAATTCTTCCCTGTTATCCTTCTGGTCAATGGAGTTGACAGACACCAGGAATAACGTGTGTTTGTACGTGCAGGGAGAGGTGCCCCTTGCCAGGCTTTCCTGCCTGTCGATGCCTCTGCGCGTGCTATTAGGCCAAAGCGTGAGAGCAGCTCTGTCTTCCTCAGGCTTTGCCCAAGAGGATGGAGAGTATTAATGCGGCACTGGAAACCTCATGTTCTTGTCAAACCCCCCGTGATTAGTGGTCCCAGATTAATAGATACAGCTCTACTTAAAACCAGATCAATAGTTTTCACTCACTACTTTTTTTTTTTGGTCCTGTTCCCTGGAGCTGAGGCATTAAGCGATTGCTCCTGGAGATATATTGCACAAGGTGCAGTTCTGTATGGAAATGAGCTTCCCAAGGAGAGCAAACGTTCGGATAATAGCTCATGCCTTTGACCGTGCCTTTATGGATGGCGACTGCCTGATCAGGGGTAGGTTTTATTTCAGGGCTGTGAATAATTACTGACCTCATTTGGCAACTGATGCAACTAGAAAAGTTTCTTTCTGGGGACTCAACCGAGTGTTAGTCAATCAAGGAATGTGCGTAGCGTGCTGTTCCCAAACACAGGGAGTTCAATCATCCTGCCCAGAGATAGGCTGGTGAACGTCGGGTGTCCTCTGCTGTTGTCCATCCCCTCGCATCCATTTGAGACTGAATTTGGTCTCCCCGAGACCCCCTTTGCCCAGACGCCAGCTCACCACAGCAGCCTTGTGGGCAAACTGGGGGCACGGGAGAGGTTTGGCTTTTCCCACGGGCTGGTGATGAACTGTTGGGCCACGTGGCATCCTGTGCATCTCAGAGATTAACCACCCGCTGCACAAGCACATCTGGGTAGCAAAGAGGGTTCTTCTGTTTCTGGTTTTCTCCAGGCAGGAACAATGCCGGGTAGAGACCGTTGTCATGGGATGATGGGTCACGGGATGCAGCAGCCCCAAGGCAAAGCCCAGACACTTATTTTTCCAAGCAGGAGATGCTCATCTTGCGAGGGATAACGCCACTAAATGATTGATGCCGCAGATGCAATCATTTGCTTCGTTGGATGTTGCGGGAGCTGTGGCGATGGACGCTAAAACCCATTAGCAAACGGCTCTGTCCTCTCCGCCTCCCTCACGCTACAGGACTCTTGTCTCAAACAGACATCAGCCCATCTATAAAACAGCTCCTCATCCAAAATGCATCTTGACTCTGTATCAAGAAGGTCCCTGACTGACTAAGCTTTATTTTATATTTTAAAATGTTTTCCTGTCTGCTTCTTTTCTTTTCGCAGGGTGACGGGGTGTCCCTTGGAAGATCCTGCACTCAAAGCAACTCCGGAATGACAGGTTTGGGCATGGGGACTGCTCCTGGTGCAGATGCAGTGCGCGAAACAATAAAACCTTCCAGCCCTGGGGGAGCACAAAGCCCCAAAAAACCCATTTCTGCTCTGTAAGTGTTGGCAGACTCTGTTTTTCCTCTGTCTGGCTGCGATGATCTCTTTCTGGAGGATGTAAGCTACCCCATAGCAGGGTGGGTTTAGACTGGATCTAAGGAAGAAATTCTTTGCAGTGAGGGTGGTGAAACCCTGGCAGGGGTTGCCCAGAGAGGGGGTGGAGGCCCCATCCCTGGGACCATTCCAGGCCAGGTTGGACGGGGCTGTGAGCAACCTGATGTGGTTCAAGGTGTCCCTGCTCCTGCAGGGGGGTTGGGCTGGGTGACCTCTGGGGGTCCCTTCCAACCCAAAACATTCAGTGATTCGGTGTGGTTTGCCTATGTTGAAGGGTTCTGTAGGAAATGGCTTGTTCCTGCCTGGACCCCAGACCTGCCCCGGCCCCACGAGGGTGCCTGATGCAGAAGGGACTGGTTATAAATCTGTTATGAAAACTTTGCAGCAGGGCAAGCTGGTTTTAGGCTTGCTTAAGTATCGTGTGTTGGAGAGTGTAGAGGAGTTTTGGCAAATGATGGGGTTTTGACTCTCTTCTCCCCATGAGTGTTGCTGTGATGGGAGACCCTTAAGGGCTGAGTCTCTGCTTCTTTGGACAAAGACCCTACAGGAGCCATTGGGGCTCACATGCTGGGTGTAGCGGGGCGCAAGATGCTCCAGACCTCCCTGGGTGCAGCCCTGGGGATGCTGGGCTCGGTCCTATGAGATCTCTTCAGGTGTTCTTCCTTCCCCATGAGCCTCTCTGCAAGGGGATCCATCAGCAATGGAAAGGAGGGAGACCAGGACAACTTCCATCCAAACTGATGTGCCCCAGCCTGGCCAAGAGGCAGCACAACCCTTCCCCGTGTCTTGAGGAGGTCTCTGTGCCCATAGAAAGAGACCCAGCCCCCTGCCCAAAGCCTGGCACCCCTTCCTCTGCATGCACCCTTCTCCTGGAGATGACAGATCATGGTCTGTACCATAGGTATGAGCAAACAGCTGAGGTGACCCCTGGTCAAAAGCTCGAAGCTCTGAGTTCAAGGGCAGCAAGGTGACAGACCACCCAGCCCTCCCTCCTCAGCACCCAGAGATGTTATCAGCTCTCATCCCTCAGCAGCTGAACGTCCCCTCTGGAGCTGTACAACCCTGTGCCTTGCTGCCTTCACCCCTAATTTGGTAGCCCCGGCCACGAGGTGATGCTGGGTATGCCTGCAGGAAGGAATGGCCTCTTGGGGGATGTCTGAGCACACAAAACCCAAAAGAACACAGAATAGCGTCGCCCTGAGCTAGCACTCCATTGCATTGAGGCACACCGGGCTGTTTGGTGGCTGCCCAAGGTCATGGGTTGAACCAGTCTGAGAGCTGAGCCTGGACCTCGGAGGCTTTGGCTTGGTCTCCAGCCCATGGCTGCTCAGGATGAGCCACAGTCTGTCCATGCAAACCCCACCTCAGGCAACATTCCGAAGCTGGAGCAGAGGCAGGCAATAAATAAGATGTTCCACACAAGCCTGGCCCTGCTCTGAGGTCCAGAAAGCCTTGGTTCAGTCGTTGCTTTCTGCATTTCTCCTCCTGTTTTCGCTGCCCAGTCTGGAGAGGCATTAAACCATCGCAAGGAAAGCTGCTAGCGTGTTCCTGCCAGGCTCAAAGCCACCCTGACAGGGGCAGGGCTGCGGCTTCGTTGGGACGAGCATCACCCTCCACATGGAGCGCAGAAGGGTTGGAAGCAGCTGATGGATTTGCTGGGGGCAGAGGAGCTTCTGGTACTTTGTTTGCTGGGGGGGGTGAGCTGGGAAGAGGGGTTGGAGGGCTGCAGCATCCTCGCTCCGCGTCCTCCCGTAGCCAGAGATGCTGGGGGGCTGCCTGGTGCAGACGTCCGCCCCGTTTACCGTGCAGACCCCTTGGAATCCAGTGCATTGCCACCGAGTATTTTGGGAACTGCCTTTTCTTATTTCCACTAAGCACAAATTATATTTTTAATAGAAGACGAGCCAGGGGCTGTTATCAGCGCAGCACCGCGCTCCCAGCAGTACAAGCTAATCGGGGAAGCGACGTCCCCCGATAACAGGGCGGCAGAGCGGGGACGAGCAGCGTTGCCAAATTTTTTGCGTCGCCGTTGGAAGTGATCAATGAGCCTGACACAGCCTCGTAATTAGATTTGGTCGCTGATATCTAAGCTCGTACTAAATCAGACTAATCTCTTGCTTTCAGAAGCAAGACGTGGTTTTTCTGCCGCGCCGCTCCAAGCACCGAAGTGGCCGACGGTTCCCAAAGCGTCGATCCCACGGTGCCCGTTTTGGGGGAGCGATTCCCCCGCAGGGAGCCGCCGCTCTGGGCTCGTGCCGTGTTTCTCCTTCCCCTGCAAAGGCGCATATTTGCAGTTCACGGTGGCTCGGGGCAAAGTGCCAGGTACTCTGGGCAAGTCGCCGGTGGACCTGGCCGGAGGCGGCACAACACGACACGGTGTTCTTCCCCTCCAGCTGCCTCGGCTGGGGTCAAGTGGGTGTCCAGGGCTTGGGAAATTGCATTTTCTGCTGTGGCCTCAAGGTGCAGCGTCCCAGAGGTGCAGGTCGGTGACAAGTGACCTTGGCATTGAGTTCTTCTGAGAGTATCAGGTTTTATTTGTCCCTACTTGGGGGCTTAGTCCCGCACCAGTGCGTGGCTGCTATCACCCACCAGCTCTCAGCCATGCGCTTTCTGCTCCGTAGGAGATATGATGCTGTCTGATTGCTTTTTTTTTTTGGTCTCTCTCCACTGTAGCCGCCTCTTTACAGCAGGCTCCAAGAAAACTGGGAGCTCCAGGGAACAAGAAGCTCCTCCAGAGGCAGGAGGACCTCTGGCCAGAGATGGGAAAGGCACAAGAGAAAGTCTTCCAGCGTGGAGCTCGGTCTCCCAGCAGTCTGCACCTCTGCTTGTGAGTAAAACCCCCGGGATTCCTCCCCGAGCCCTGGGGTCCTCGGCTGTGACGGCACTCGGATCCCCTCTGCTGCCCCCCACCCCGGGATGGGGCATCCTCAGCCACGCTGGCTTTTGGGAGCATACCCTGTTGGGGTACGGGCTGTCCTTTGGGAATGAATCCTGTCGGGATAGCCTTCTGGGAGCCAACCTGGAGCGAACCGGAGCAGCTCGGCTTCGGGAGGCGGTCGGGAAGGGGTGGCCGGCAGCAGCCGCACTCGCTGCTGTGTGCCTCAAGGTCCCTTAAGTGATTCCCATGGACAAAAGCTAAGTGGAGCTGTGGAAAGGTTTAGAGAACAAGATAACACCTTCCTAGAAGATTCCTTCTGGATTTCCCCTGCCGCACTGTGGAGCAAGCAATGTTTGGGTCGCAGCGTTCGTTCCCTGCTTGCTCTGCCTGCCAAAGGAAGCATCTTCCCTGAGCTGGGGGCAATAACAAAAGGAAAAAGCCCCGGGGAGAGTTTACAAAATGTTTTGGAGTAGCAGGAGGAAGGGCTGAGCTGGAATTCCTCCCCAAGCCCCACCAGCTCCAGCTGGAGGTGGGAGCCTGGAGAAGGGGGTCAGAAACCGGGCCAGGTACCAACCCCAGGCACAGGGGACAGGGCTGGGGACAGGGCTGGCTGTGCTGGGCCTCGGGGTGGGTGACACCTCTGGCTGCTGGGGGCTTTGCCCAAAAAGGAAGGAAGGGGAGAGAGCCCCCAGTAACTGCAGGCTGAGGTCAAGCCTTAGCCCAAAACAGGAGGGGAACCTTTTGGGAAGTGTCAGGACATCTTTTGTTGACATTTCTCTTAGTGTTTCCATTTGATCTTCTCTTAAGATACTTCACGATTTCCTGGCTTCAGGGCAACATTTTCCTCCTTTAACATCACATCTGCTCTTTTTCTCATTTTAAAGGGCCCCATAAAGTGCAGAACTCCTGTAACACCAACACGATGCTTCGCTTCGGGCCGTGTGAAGGGCTCTGGGATGGCACAGGGGTTTCCTCCTCCTGTTCTTTCCAAACAGCACCAGCCCCTAAATTCTGCTTGATCAGCCCCAAATCTTCTCTTGCTTCTCGTGCCTCGGCTGCAGGGTCCTGCTGCTGCAAATGGAGGCTTCCCAGGGGTGGCCAGCAGGGTCCCAAGGTGGACCACCTTCCCTCTGAAGTGATGCACGGCTTCCCGGCATGGTCCAGCCAGGGGCTTTCCAGGTAGTTTTCCCTTGCCCTGTTTTTCCCAAGCCTGGGAATTTAATTAGGAACACGGAGCTGCCTCCAAGCGCATCTGGAGGCTTGTTTGGCCCCAGCAGCTCGTCACCCTTTGCACGGCCCATGGGGTTGAAGGAGCCCAGTTGCTCCTAACCTGGCAGCTCCTCTCCTTTGGGATGTGTGCGGAGCATTGCCCGCTCGAAGCGTGTAGCCGGAGGAAAAAAGGGAGAGGGAAGGAAAGGGGGGGATGTGAACTGTGGGACCCTGGAGAGGCAGGATCATCCCAGCCTCCCTGCTGAAGGTGGGGTCAGGAGAAGCCACAAACCATCTGACAGGACAAGGGTTTTAAACTGAAGCAGGGTGGGTTTAGACTGGATCTAAGGAAGAAATTCTTTCCAGTGTGGGTGGTGAAACCCTGTCAGGGGTTGCCCAGAGAGGGGGTGGAGGCCCCATCCCTGGGACCATTCCAGGCCAGGTTGGACGGGGCTGTGAGCAACCTGATGTGGTTCAAGGTGTCCCTGCTCCTGCAGGGGGGTTGGGCTGGGTGACCTCTGGGGGTCCCTTCCCACCCAAAACATTCTATGATTCTATCTTGGTGTTTTCAATAAGGAGGAGGGGAAATACCCCAAATAAAGCTGCTTCCCCGGATAGGTCATCCTCCCAGGACAGAGGGGGGGGGGTAGGGGAAAGAAGGAGAGGTGAAACCCCACCGAAGGGACACGTCCCCCTCCCACCCCTGGGTGCTGGGTTGCTCCCCATGGGCAGCTCCCTTTCTGCTTATCACCGGTTTAACGGAAAACACATCCCAGAATTTAACCCAAACCTTCCTTCTCAGAAACGCAGGAGTTTGTGCCTGGAAGCGCTTCACTCTCCTTGCTCCCTTCTCCAGCCCCATCCCACTTTTCAGTCCGTGGTGACTGCTCATCACCAGGGTCCCCAATGTCCTCGTTAGCACCCTGGGGCATGCTGACCCACCTTCCCCCGTGCACCGACCCCTGGAGAGACACCGCATTAGTGATGCTGCTCCCGATTTCCCCAGCAGGCTCTGGCTCCCCGGGGACCTCCCGCCTGCGGGTGCCCCCGGCGGGGTTAATTGCAGCAGGAGCCCCAGCAGCTTTCCAGGGAGGCCTTTCCAGCAGGGTGCCAGCACAGTGGGAACCAAAACCTTTCCCCATCTCCGTTGCTCTCTGTAGAGCTGAATTCCGCACGGGAGGGCTGCACTGCCGCAGCACGGATGGATGGACGAGGCATCGCGCGGCGGACGCAGCTGCAGAAAACACAGCTGAAGGTTTAACTGGATTTACCCTTTCCAGCCTGCATGGGGCTGGGCGGAAAGCTCCGTTTCACAGCAGGGCTTTGTAAAAAGGGGTGCGGGACAGGGGAGGTGACCCAGGCGGAGAGCACCGGCACCCTGCTGCGCTCGATGCACGCTCGGCTCGGCAGTCAGCTATGGAAGGTACTCGCAGGGAGAAGTATTTTATATATTTGGATGAGGCCAGGGGCGTGGGACAGGGGAGAGCCTTCTCTCCTGCCTCAATTAGATGCTTCAGGTCAGGGAAAACTGGCTCGTTTCGGGACGTGTTGCAGGGATGCTCTTGGTCCTCAGCGAACATGCCTGTCCTCCCCAGCCCAGCAAAACCGCATCAGGCTGGGGGAGGACAGTCTGGTAAACCCGAGGATCCTGACCTCCCTGCTTGAACTTTTCAGTCTCTGGGACATCTGCAGACATCCTTTGCCAGAAGGATGGGATGTCATCCAAAGAGACCCGGACAGGCTGGAGAGGTGGGCCCGGGTGAACCTCATGAGGTTCAACAAGGCCAAGTGCAAGGTCCTGCACCTGGGTCGGGGTAACCCCCAGTTATCCATCCAGGCTGGGGGAAGGAAGGATGGAGAGCAGCCCTGCCCAGAGGGACTTGGGGTGCTGGTGGATGAAAAGCTGGCCATGAGCCGGCCATGGGTGCTGGCAGCCCAGAAGCCAACCCTACCCTGGGCTGCATCAGGAGAAGCGGGGCCAGCGTGGAGGGAGGGGATTGTGCCCCTCTGCTCTGCTCTGGGGAGACCCCCCCTGGAGCCCTGCGTCCAGCTCGGGAGCCCTCAGCACAAGGAGGACATGGACCTGTTGGAGCGGGGCCAGGGGAGGGCTACTAAAATGATCCGAGGGCTGGAGCCCCTCTGCTATGGGGCCAGGCTGGGAGAGTTGGGGGTGTTCAGCCTGGAGAAGAGGAGGCTGCGGGCAGAGCTGAGTGCGGCCGCTCAGGGCTTCAAGGGGGCCCAGAGGAAAGGGGGGGACAAGCTTTTTAGTAGGGACAGCTGGGACGGGACAAGGGGGGATGGCTTTAAACTGAAGCAGGGGAGGTTTAGACTGGATCTAAGGAAGAAATTCTTTGCAGTGAGGGTGGTGAAACCCTGGCAGGGGTTGCCCAGAGAGGGGGTGGAGGCCCCATCCCTGGGACCATTCCAGGCCAGGTTGGACGGGGCTGTGAGCAACCTGATGTGGTTCAAGGTGTCCCTGCTCCTGCAGGGGGGGTTGGGCTGGGTGACCTCTGGGGGTCCCTTCCCACCCAAACCATTCTGTGATTCTCGGAGTTCACCCAGCTCTCTTGTCCTAAACTTCTCTTTTTGTGGGCAGACATTCCCAGCGGAGCTGGCACCCTCCCTCGCCCAGCTCCATCTGCGTGACAGGAAGAGCGCTGTTATTTTAGCAGAACATAGGTGATATCACGATAAGTTAGAGAAATATTGGCTGAGGGAAAGGCTTGCAATGTCAGAGATCCGGGAAAGATATGGCCACCGCAGGTGCAGCCCGGGGTTAACCGGTATTCCTTGAATTTATTAAATCTGAAAAAATACCAGTCGAGTGGCATGTTGTGATTAGAGCTCTGCCCTCCCGGGGAGATGGGGATCTGTCGAGTGCTTATAGACTTAAAAATTCAAGAGCTGCTTCTGCTTCGGTTTAAAGCACCCATGTAGAGATTCAGTCACCTGCGGGAGCTGCCACCGGCAGCGGAGGTGCGGGTGAGCGGGGAAAGGCTGGGCACGACCCCGGCGATGGGCAAGGACACGGCACAGGGTGGCATTTCCCAGCCGAGGGATTGAGGTTTTGGGTGAATAGCGGCAGCAGGTAGGGGACGGGAGGTGCTGCAATGCTCCAGGAGCAGAGCCCAGCAAGGCTCTGCATCATTCCCTGCCAGCGCCCCGGTGCTGGGGGAGCCGTAAATGCCACTCGTGCCATCCGCAGTCCCTGATTTATGAACCTCGCCTCCCCTTCTTTCCAAGCCGCTTTCCCTCCTGCTGGCGGCGGCGGCCACCGGGGAAGGCAGCGGCTGGGGGCCACCGCTCCCGCAGCGCCCCCCTGGCCGGGTCCCACCCGCCCCTCACCGCTGCCGGGGTCCCCGAGCGCTGGGTCCGGCTCTGTGCCCCATCCCAGACACCCTGTCCGGCCACGGGGATTAAGCAGGGTCCGCTCCAGCGGGGAGCCAGGCCGACCCCTCTCGCCTCCCAGCCTCGGGAACGCCGCTGGTGCAGCCGAGGACGAGCCCTAATTACTGCTCGTATCGAATCCTTTATTATTTATTACGCCAGCAGCAGCCTCAGATGCATGAGCAACACCTTGCGGCTCTGTTCTGGACCGAAAGCCAGTTGAGAATGCGCCGCAACGCTGTTTTATACGGCAAATTTCTCTGGCCTCTTTATTCAGCGAGGCTGGATGGGGTCTGCTCCTGGGGGCGTTGAATTTGCCCCCCTTTAACGGAGACCACCCCGGGCTCGCGCTCGCCTTCGGGGCTGCTCTTGCTGCGGGCGCCGTCCTGCCGCGGTGTTTTCCGAGCCAGCGCAGAGCGATGCAAGGGCGAGCTGCAGTGCAGATGAGAGCCCGGGAGCTGGTGCAGAGCCCTCTGCCCGTTCTTTCCTACAGGCCAGCAAGCAGGGACGGGCTTTCTTTTCCCATCTTTTTTTTTTTTTTTTTTTTTTTTTTATCTGCAGTCTGCAAGAAGTTAAGTCCTGATAAATAGCAGGCGGGTGGCGGCGATTTGACTTGAAGAGAGCAAAGAGCAAAGGTTTCCAACTACTGCGGGGACCCAACTGCTCCGCTGCCCGAGTCCCAAGGCGATGCCCGCCCGGCGGATGGGATGCACCCCGGTGTCAATGAGGGTGCTGGTGAAATATTAGGATGAAGCAGCAAAGCGGGCTCCCACGGCTGCAGTCCCACTCGCCCCAGGGAAGCCTTCGTGCTCCCGGCGCAGGCTCGTGGGGAGAGGAACCCACCCGGTCCTGCCCTGCATCGCGCGGGGAGAGTTCGCAGGAGAAGCTGTGAACCAGCCCGAGGGGACGCGCCTCAAAAACCAGCACCTGCACCTTGGTTCTGCTCCAGTTAGCCGAGGAAGGAGACCCAGAATCCCAGAATGGCAAGGGTTGGAAGGGCCCTCAGGAGCTCACCCAGTCCAACCCCCCTGCCCAAGCAGGCTCTCCTAGAGCATGTTACACAGGACTGCATCCAGGCAGGGGTTGAAGATCTCCAGAGAAGGAGACTCCACAGCCCCCCTGGGCAGCCTGGGCCAGGGCTCCGTCACCCTCAGAGTCAAGAAGTTCTTCCTCACGTTCAACTGAAACCTCTTCTGCTTCAGGTTGTGCCCATTGACGCTTGTCCTGGCGCTGGGCACCACTGGGAAGAGTCTGGCTCCATCCTCGTGACCCCCACCCTTGAGATATTTGTATGTATTGATGAGGCCCCCCCCCCTCCAGGCTTCCCGTACGATGAAACCCCCTTGGACTCTACAGCAGGGCCACGGGGGAAGACGCCAGGCTGCGCCGGGGCAGGGCATTGATGTTGCCACCTGCAGAACCCAGCCTCTCATTTGCAATCCCAGCACCATGAAGAGGAACCATGGCATCCCAGTGCTCCGAGGCTCCACCAACGCTTCTCACTTTGAGCTGTTGGAGGGGCCAGGCCACCGGCACCCCGTTGCTGGCAGCGGCAGGACCACCGGCCAGCAGGGGAGGGGATCCCCCCACAGTCCCAGCCATGACGCAGCGTGTCCTTTACAGCCTTACAAATATTTCTTTGCCAGCAAAGCTTGGTTGCTTCGCTCTGGCCATCGTGGGCAAACGCTTCTCCTCGTGGGGAAGTCACGCCAAGCACGGCTCTTTCTTTGCCCAAGGAGCTCCGGTCCCTCCACCGTGCCACAGTGCTGCCAGCGGGAGAGGGGAGGGCAGGGCAGGATGGGGATGGGGGGGCGGATATGGGGACACCTTGCCTGCCTTGCCCTCTCCATCCCAACCAGCAGGTCCTCCAGGCTGGCTGCTTCCTGAAGGAGCATCCATAGAGCAGCACGGCTCCGTGAAATATTGCTGCCCACCCAGCACGGCCGCCGGACTGGAGGGTGTCAGAGTTTAGCAGGATGAGCCGAAGCGGGGGGGGTGGCCACTGACCCCCACAAACCTTCCGTCCCCAAGGCTGAGGGCAGCGAGTGATGGATGGCTTGCCCGTGGCTTCTGGGAGGAGGAAGGGGGTGGAGGAAGGGTGGAGATGATTTCCATCACCCCGCAGAGCTGGCCAGCTGCAAGGAGCTCGCCAGGATCCGAGGCATTGCGGGGTTGGGGGGGGGGGGGGGGGGGGGGTAGGCGGGATGGGAGGTTATTTATTTATTTATTGCTTTCTCCCTCTCCACAAATCTAAAAATAAATCGATTGAAACAAAGAGCGGGAGCAGATCAAGGCCAGAGCAGGCTCCCCCCAGCCCCTCCGAAGCGCAGTGGCGGCGGCAGGAGCGCGCAGCGGATTGGGATGCAAAGCAGCCCAGCGGGGCTGGCATTTTATTTCCAAATTCCTTTCGCCTGGGACGCAAAGGTCACCGCATCTGCTGCCTCTTTGTCTTCCCCCCCCCGCCCCCTCTTCCTCCTGCCTGCTGGGATGAAGGCTTCCAGGCGGGCTTTGATCTGTTAAACATGGCAAGCTGAAAGCTCCAGCACCCCCTCTCGGATGTGAACCCCTCCCGAGGAAAGAGCTGCCGCCGCGGGCACCCTTCTGCGGGAGATCGCAGCATCCCAAAGCCACCCTTGGCACCCCTGCAGGCCTCCCAGCACCACCCCAGTCATCATTCCCAGGCCTTTCCCACATTCCCCCACCCTTTCCTGGAGCTGTGGCCCCCCCCCAGCACTTGCTGCTTCGGTGCATGCCGAGGGCCCCCAGCCCTCCCCTTCCCACCCAGCTCCTCAGGGAAAGCCCCCAGAGATAAACTGGGCCATCGCAGCGAGGCTGGTGATGGGTCTGGAGCCCAGGGAAAGGAGCAAGTGAGAATAATTATCTTCTCTCCTTGCATTTTGCACCATTCACCAAAAGCCAAACTTTTTGGGGACCTGGGGGAAGAACTGGCCCTTCTGATAATTTCTTTTCCCTGGGGTGTGATGGGACAACGTATCCTGGCTCGTACGTCTGCCCTTGGCTCCTAAAAGGCTTTGCAAAGTGCATGGGCTCTACTGTCATTGCCCTCCCCCTGGTCAAACAGGGACCCGGGGACGTGCTCCCCAGCGCACAGGTCCCTGGCGTAGAGCTGACTCCAGGCAGTGGTGGGACAAACCCCTTGGCTGGTGCCTCCTCCAGCAAGGTCAAGGAGAGGAGTATTAGGGGCAGCACGAGCCCTTGGAGACCAAAAATCCTGGGGTTCAGTCCAAGATCTGAGGCTGAACTGCTGGCAAGCGCGGCTAAAAGTCCTTCTGCCACTTTGCCTCTGATAAAGGAAGGGACTTGCTCCCTTTGTAGAAGGCCATTGCCACCTCTGTCCGTAGCAAGGGATCTTCTGATGGGCTTGTGCTAGGTGTCCTCCTCACGCCAAAGCTCTGGGACATTTAAATACGGATTCACTGATGCCTTGAATACTTTGTCAGGTATTTGTAGGGGGATTGCAGTCATTAATGAGGCTCCTGTAAAACCCCCCTTCCCACAAGGCGACCTTGCAGCCGAGATGGTGGCCACCATGCCCCAGTAGGACGGCAGGGTGGCCACGCAGCCCTGCACCACTGCCTCCCTGCAGGAACTCGCTGGAAGGCTGAAGACAGGACCAAAGCCCACTTTCCAAATCAGAATAAACACCTAAAAACAGACAGGAGAGATTTTGACCCTTCATGCCCTTGACCGATGTGGTTGGCAGGAGCTTCGGACTCAGAAGGAAGTCAGCGGATTCGGATATTGTGTCCCTCCTCCACCCACTACAGCCCTAAAAGATGCTTGTTGCTCATCCCGGGTTTGATTTTGGCGTCCACCCATCCACGGGCAGCAGTCCCCCAAAGCCCAGGGCCTTGGGCCACAGCCAGGAGCCCCTCTGGGAAGAGCAACCAGTATCTGTTTGGAGAAAGGCTCCCCCTCTTCCTCCAGGGGGCTCACAGCCCCTGCCTTGCCTGAACCCCACAACTTTGGCCACATTTCTTGCAGCCTCTAGATCTGTGCTGTGGATGAGATGTCCCAGCACGGCGGCTCATGCTGTGGAGAAAACTAAACTGGGACAAACTGGGAAACTCTGCCTTTTGGTTTCCATTGCCAGCAGTCCCGGGTTGAACCGACAGGCAAGCATGGAGGCTCCTCTGCCTCTCCATGACATGGGGAGCAGGAGCACTCACCGGGGCGAGGTGTCACCATGCCGGCTCGCCGGTGGTCACCGAGCACTTGATCTCCTGGATAAGTCTCCGGTAACCATCCCTGTCCTTCCCCGGCGCCGTGATTTGTTCTGGGTGTCAGCGCAGCACTCCCCGGGAGCCATTAAGATGAATCTAATAAATATAAATACGACCTTGAAGATTCCTCCACTGGCAGAGGCTGGAAAGAAAACTAAAAAAAAAAAAAAAAAAAAATTTATTTTACATTTCAGTAGCACGGAGGACATGCAGCAAACGGCACCGCTGCAGCAAAGCTGCATTTGTAGTCGTGGGTTTTGATAGGAAAGGTCTCTGCCACACTTAAAGCCAGCCTCTAAGCACCTCAGAAACACCAACGCGTTTTTAGAAGAGGGCACTGAAGACTTTGAAGCATTTTAGGGAGTTATCCCCAGTGGGAGAAGTGATGTTTCAGCCTCCTCTTGCCAACCTGAGATTGTCCCCACTCCAGCCCCTATGCACAGATCTGCAGCCTGCCAGGCTGCTTTCAGAGGGACCACACGGCAGGGGTGTGCTCCAAAACACGTGTTGCTCTGCTCTGCCTTGTAAAAATGGGTGGGTGGGTGGATGGATGGATGAAGGATGGATGGATGGATGGATGGATGGGATGGATGGGATGGATGGGATGGATGGATGGGATGGATGGATGGGATGGATGGGAGGGATGGGATGGATGGATGGATGGATGGGATGGATGGATGGATGGATGGGATGGAGGATGGATGGATGAAGGATGGATGGATGAAGGATGGATGGATGGATGGATGGGATGGATGGATGGGAGGGATGGGATGGATGGGATGGATGGATGGATGGATGGGATGGATGGATGAAGGATGGATGGATGAAGGATGGATGGATGGACAGATGGGATGGGAGGATGGATGGATAAAGGATGGATGGATGAAGGATGGATGGATGGATAAAGGATGGATGGATGAAGGATGGATGGATGGATGGACAGATGGAATGGATGGATGGATGATGGGTGGAGAGAGACCAAAAAATGGCCCTTCTACAGAAAAAGCAGCACCCTGGGCTGTATGAACATTGAGGAATGAGATTATCCCCCTCCTGTTTGACCACATCTGGAATATCTGGTCCAGTTTTGGGGCCCCAATACCAAGAAAGATATCAATGAACAGGAGCAACGTCATCAGAGCACCACTGAGATGGCCGGGGGCTGGAGCCCTTGCCTTGTGAAGGGGCTGTGGGACCAGCCCCCTTGTCCAGGTTGGAGAGGAGATGGCTTGGGGGACCTGACAGCAGCTTTCCAGCCCCTGAGAGAAGAGCTCAAGAAGGTGGAGCCAGGCTATTGCAGCAGCACGTAGTGGGAGGGTGAAAGACAACAGACACAAAAGAAACAGGAGTGGAAGACACTGGGTATGAAAGACTTTTTCACAGCAAGGATGGTTGGGCGGTGGACCATGCGCCTGAGGGGACTGGGAGGTTTCCAGGACCCAACTGGATCAAGCCTTAAGCAAGTTGGTCAGATCTGAGGACACTAATTGGCCTTAATGATCCTGAGTGACCTCACCTGGAGCCTCCACCCACACCCATGGTCCCAGGAGCCCATTTAAGCTCAGCTCGGGACCATTGCTCTTTTCTTAGGCTGGGCTGTAGGGATGCTGGCCTCTGGTTCTCCTGCAGCCACGCCTCTCCCTGGGCATTGATGCTCCTGATCCAGACCTTGACCCATGGAGCGTCTTCCCAGCTCGACCTTGGACCTGCCTCAGCACCATCAGCTTGGCTGGTAAGCTGCTCACCCGGCTCCCGCTGATGTCCCCATCCCTGCCCTGCCTGGGGGTGGTGGCACGGGGGTCCCTGCCCTGCCT
>JADKXX010011172.1:0-16367 GCA_017310255.1 Butorides virescens | reverse complement strand
ATGATACAGGCGCAGCAGAGCCGAGGCACCCACCTCCCAGCACAGACCTGCAAAACCTCCTGGGTTTGCAAACCTTCTCCCATGTCCCCATCACCCAAGGGGGCCGGGGGTGCATCTGCGCACCCCAGCTACGTCGCTGGGCTCCGAGCCGTGTCCCCCCCCCAGCAAAGAGGGGCTCTGCTCCATCAGCAGCGCTCCCCATCCCCCTTGGCTTTCCCACGGGGACCAATTGCCCTCGGCCACCGAGAGCCGCCCCGAAAGGCAAGGCCAGAGGCCGCCCACTGCTGCACGCCCAAAACCAGAGACACAAAAGCCGAGGCTCGCCGCGGTTTTCCTTCGGCCTTTTTGGGTTTTTTTGGGAAAGCGTCGCCTTTGCAGCAGTAAAACATTTGCACGGCAGCGGTTCGCACGCAGACCCGTGGCGCTGCGGGGAAGCGGTACTGGATCGGGGTGGGGTTTTATGTTAAGACACTTCTTCCTCTGCCTCTCCATCAAATTAAAAACAAAACAAACCAAAATATATATATATATATACACACAGAGAGGATGAGCAGATGCGGGTTTTTTTTTCTTCTGTAGTGAAAAAAACCCAAGATCATCAGGGAAATTATTTAAAATTCCCCAAAGATTTAAAGCTGCCTGTCGGTTGTTTTGGCTTTGTACTGGTTTTCAGAAAAACTGTTTTTTTTGGGCCCCACCAGCACAGCAGGGGAGGGAGAGATGGGGGAAATGGCGGGGCGGGGGGGGGGGGGGGAAGGTTTCTTTCTCCAAAAAAAAACAAAAAGAGGGGGGCAACGAGATGCCTCTGAGAGGGTCATGGGTGAGGGTGAACCCCACGAGTAGGCTGATGGCACACGCGGCGGCTGGGCTGACCCCGTGCCCTGTAGTTTGGCTCGCATGTTCAGGAGGTTCAACCACAACAGATGCACCTAAAAATAATTTGAAAAATATGCCTTCCCCCCCACCATGGAGGTGGCAGTTAATCCGCGGGGGCCACCCACTCCCCCGGGGACTCCGGTGCAGCCAGCTCGC
This sequence comes from Butorides virescens, assembly GCA_017310255.1. Classification (NCBI taxonomy): domain Eukaryota; kingdom Metazoa; phylum Chordata; class Aves; order Pelecaniformes; family Ardeidae; genus Butorides; species Butorides virescens. Next base: position 15,335 of record JADKXX010011172.1, on the reverse strand, counting down.
CGTGCCAGGGCTCAGCCTCCGAGGAGCTGAACGGGCGCCAGCGGCGCGGGGTGGAGCCCAGCAGGTCCCAGCACGGCGGCGTTGGGTCCCCACCAGCCCCACCGAGCCAGCCTGAGCTTCCTGGAGACACCAGCGGGGACCGGCTGAGGCATCTCCACCGCTACCCTGAAATTCCTGCGGCGTGAGCTCAACCCGCCCGTGCCGGCAGACACGCACACTCCTACACCCTGCACCACCACCGATCTCCGAGGGGTTTTTCCACAATCAGACATCTTCCCTGAGGCTCTCCAGACCCATCTCTGAGAAGAAGCAAGAGGTAAAATTGCCCCCTGCATGGAGGCTTCAGGCCACGCACCACTTCTAACCTCCCCCCCCCAAAATGGCACCAAACACCCTACTCACCCATATGGCTCAACCCAACCTCCAGGGTGAGGTGGGAAAAAGGAGCCCAGGTCACCATGGTGGCATTGGCAAGGTCCTGCTCTGTGCCCTGAAGAGGAGCCAGACCCCCACAGCCAACTGGGCAGACGGCAAATGAGCCCATTCGCTCCCACCGATCCCCCAGGAGCTGCGACAAGAAGCAATGGAAGAGTTGGGAAAAGGCCGTGGAGGACATATGCGTGGTCAGCACAAGCTGATTTACGAGCCAGACTCTCCAATCCTCACTTGAGCATGGTGTCAGGAGGGTGCCGTCATCAAACCCTCCAGCCAGGCAAAGAGCTGAGGTCTGGAAAACCCTTCCCCACACACCATCACAGAAAGTCACTCAATCCGGCTCCACCAGCCCCGGGCACATCATCCATCCCAAAGCCTACACCATGCCACGCACCCCCTCACCCCCAAATCCTCTCCCATCAGGCCAGACCAGCCACGTGCGCCACAGGTGTGAGCGGTTTTATTTACCCAAGGCAAAGGACAACCAGGAACCCAGCAGTGCTTTTCGGCTAACGTGCCGTTGGGGCAATAGCAGAGAGGGGTGGCCTTCAAATTTCCACCACCTGAAGATGCCACGGTTTCAGATCACACTGCAGATGTGCATCAGCCTGCACATTACTTAAATTTGTTCAAGGAAGAATAATAGAAGAGGACAGGCTGGGGGAAATCAATATTCTGTTGAAGGCACCGGGCCCATTACTCGTTCCCAATTTATTTATCACCTGCATGGCTACTGGTGAAACTGGCACAGCCTGGTTCTTGTTCTGCCCAGGTTTAACCCCTGGTAGCCTTCGAAGAATGGCTGATGTGCCCCACGCGTCACAGCACCCCATGGAAGAAGAGGGAAGGTGCCTGACAGAGCCCGAGGCGGTGAACCTGCGAGGTAGGTAACATGATTACGATCTGAACAGCGGGATTCATTGGAATTTGTCGCAAAGATGCTTTTTTTTTTCTTTTCTGTCTGGACGTGATGAAAACGGCAACAGCAAAAGAACGGTGTGACTGGCGATGCCCGATTCCTCGTGTGAGCGTTCAAGGCACGAGCAGACCCTGCCCAGTGCTTTTTGGAGAAAGGCACAGTGTGTTTAGTCTGGGAAACCAGAGCTTCATCGGTGGCTTTTTTGCAGTCGCCCTGGGTGGCTTCAAGACCCATCCTGGTCCTCCCAGAGACACCTGAAGTCAAAATTCCTCTTGGAAACAGAAATGCTAAGGACACAATCAAGAAACCTGGCCAAGCAGGGCAGATATTTGTGGCCCCGAGTGAGCTGGCTGCCAGGAAACCGCAGGTGGGCTCAAGGGGACACAGACGATGGCTTTTTGTCATCTGCTTTTGCGCCGTCCCTTGCTTGAAGGCACATCAGGTGAGTACACCATAGACCCTTTCCTCTACGCCCCCACAGAGACTGGGATTGTCAACCCAAACAGCCTTGGGCACGCTCTCCCGTCCTGGCACGTCAGAGGTGCCGCATCCACGGCCACGCCACGGGGCAGTCCAAGAGGATTGCACCGGCGGGTTGAAGTGAGACCTCTCATGGCACAGCCAGGCTGCCGACCCCTCACAACCCTCCTGGGGCTCACCAAAGGCACTGCCCTGAAAGGGGCAAAAAAAAAAAAGAATCCCAACAAGCTTGAGACACGAAGGACAGTTGCTCCTGAGTGACAAATAAATAGCAGATCTGCTGGAAGAAAGCCCTTTGGAATCCAACGTCCATCGCCCCAGTGCCGCCAGGAGCCTCGTCACGCGATCAGTCTGTAATTATAACTCTTTTTTTTAATGAGATTTCTTTTAAAACCAGAAACAGTTGGGGACAGGGCTCGCAGAGGGGGCTTACCCGCCACCCCTGCCCTGCCAGTTGATCACAGCATGGGTTTGTTCCTACGTACGAGAAGAGGAGGGGCCCCTCTGAAAAGAAAAAAAAGAGTTTCAGCTGCTCTTGGGAGAAGAGGCGAAGGCAGGCGGCTCCTAGTTCTGGTGCCGCTTCATGTGGAGAGCCAGATGGTCGGAGCGGGAGAAGCACCGGCCGCAGGCGAGGCACTTGAAGGGTTTGGCGCCCGTGTGCTTCCGATAGTGCCGGGTCAGCTCGTCGGAGCGGGCAAAGCGCCAGTCGCAGCCTTCCCACGTGCATTTATACGGCTTCTCACCTGCGGGGAAGAGCCACAGGTCACGGGCACAGCACAGCCCCTGCCGGCCTCCCAAACACCCACCCCGGCCTCCCAAACACCCACCCCGGCCTCCTTGGGAGGTCCCCGGGGGGCACCCAGGGCTGCCCCGCTGCAGGACGGGGCTCGTGGCCACGCTGATGCTTTACGCTGCCAGGGTTCACTTGCTGTACACAGCCCGTAGCCACCAAGGGACCGTGAATTGCCGAGCTGCTGCAATGAGGTCTTTTCCATACGCCCCACCCCGCTTTGCTTTCTAGGCTTGGTTTCCAATGCCGTTCCAAGTTCCTGTTGGATTTTGGAGCAACTCTGGCTAAATTTTTTTCTGAGTTTTTTGGGGTTTTTTAACTAAAAAAGCCAAAAATTCCTCTGGAAGGTATTGCTGCTCATACAAGTGGGGGGACATCAGGAGGAAGAAGGGGGTTACGCCATATAAATTTTCCTCAAAGCCTCACATCTTTAAAACCACCACCTAACGCTCCCTGCCTCAGAGTTCAGCCCTGCAGCAGCCCTCTGTACACAAACATTGTCTTTTCTTCAGAGCATTCGGGTGACGTAATGCCTCTGCCTTCTCCCACCCATACACACCTATTCCCGAACTGAAATCAATTCAATTGTGCAACTTCTCAGCCAGCTGGGAACTGGGCTGGAAAAGCCCGTGCCCGCTTCCAACTGCCTGCGTGCCCGGGTTGTAGAGCTGAACCCTGGCTGCAGCCCTCTCCGCGCATGGGTGTGGTGCTCTCAAATATTAGCCCTCGTTCTTAACAGCCTGAACAAGCAGGCAGAGTTCAGGGAATGTGCTGACTTCCCCGACCTCAAATATTTACCGTTTCATCGGCCAATTGCTGAGCGCACCATCGCGGCATGAACGCACGTACACACGCAGCATGCGTGCACAGGCATGTGTGTCGTGCTCCGACATGTTTCCCGGTGAACGGGAACAGCCCGTGTGCTAGGCAGGCGGTGCATTGGGCCAAGAAACAGAAAACATTCAGCCACAGGCAAGATCTACAGTGTCTTGCGCGCCCCGGATGAAATATGAACGCAGAGACACGTGAACCTGGAGGAGACGGGGCACCGAGATCACACCCCGCTCCTCAAAAAGCCCCTGGGCTCGGCACCACAGGGAGGCGAGAGGTGTATTTTTTACGACTCGGGTAAATAGAGAACTTAAAGACAATTTACAAGCAGCACGCTGGGCATTTTACGGCCCGCCGGGGATCTCGGGGTTTGCGTTAGCGCGCTAAGACAAAAGCGGGATTTGCACTGTGCAGCCACAGACATTGTCCCAGCCAGGTCACCTGGCTGGGTCAACCCTACCAAGGCCCTTTAGTTTCAAACAATACCAGGTTGATCTCCAGGATAGAAACAAAATGCTTTCCATTGTCCCACGAGCTGGCTCCATCTCCCAGGACAGCACGGCAGGGCAAGCTCAAACAAAGGACCCAAACTGGCATTCCCAGCCCCCGGGAGGCGGGTGAGCAGCCACCGGGTTATATATTTAATCTCACAATGGCACCCAGGAAATGAATGGTGTCTCCAGGAGATGAATACGGCCCAGCCCCATAGCAACGGGCAAACCACAAGAAAAGATCTTAGAGATCGTGTACTTCTCAGCCCAGCCGCCATCAGGGGAGGAATGGAGAGAAAGGGCGTTATTAACCCTTCAAGTGATGGAGCCGAAGAGGCATCGAGCAGACGCAGCTGGAGGGAGTTGGGACAGGGCCCTGCCGTTGCAGCTCCGGCTCAGCGAGGCTGAGGCCTCAAGAGCAGAACACGAGGCTTCAAAAATGGGACGCGGACACCCTGTGCCTGCCTACGTATGGCTCTCTGTTTTGGATTCCCTTCTTTTTACCTGCCCCACACCACCACCAGTTTTCTTGACCGCTCAGGTCGCATCCTCCTTCACCTCTCCGCCCTTCCCTCTTATGGCAAGTGAAGCAGGAGGAGGCAAACGCACCTGGATTTCCAGCCCAATTACTGGGAAACCTGGGAAAATGACTGCATTTTATCAGGTTCAAAAACCACCCAAGTTTGCCAGGATACATCTTTATATCGTGACTTGCAAGGATGCTGCATGTCTCAGATGGGTCGTGTCCCTGGGCACAGAGCTAAGACCCGTGCTCTGAACGGAAGGGAAAAAGAGATATTGAATTTTAAAGCGAGAGCCCTAGCGTAGCCCTGAATACAGATTGCTCTTGTGACAAATGCTGATCACCACCCAGCTCTCGGAGCCATGACAATGTCCTTCCTGTTCCTTTCTTCCACCCCTTCCATGTTTTCTCCAGCCTGTTCCTACCCTGGGCCTGCCAAAAAAATATTGTACCTCACGCACAAAGAAAAATTCTTTGCTGGCTTGTTTGAAGGGCTGATAAGACAAAAACGGAACAGAGCCAAGTGCAAGAACTGATTCCCAGCCACAGGATGGGTTTTGTTCGTTGTTAATAAAAAAGAAAAGTGAACTCTGGGCCAGCTTAATTGCTTTCAGTAAAGATCAGCCCTTCTATAAAAGAGATTTATGAGGGCACTGATGGTTCCTGGACTACCTGGGGATCTGATAAAGTTTCAGGTATAATAAATGCCTTAATGAGAAGACCTGTGCTTGAACGCACAAGCGCCACTCTGAGCTAGGTTTACCCCAGGGAAGCTGGTTGTGGTGGGACTGGTGGGAGCTCCTCCGTGCTCATGACCCTGTCTACACCAGCAAGGGCAGCCCACGGCACCTCTGCCCTCAGGGCTGAGGGCACAGCCCTTCTGCAGGCTCTTTCGGAGCCCTTCTGTACCTGTAATTGGCAGCTCCAGCGATACACCACTGGCAGCCACTAAGGGGACAAGCACCGGGTGCGAGTGGTCTGTGTGGCTGTAGACAAGGAGATATGGGGGGGGTTCCTTCCTCTCCTTGGGAACCACAGGGGCGCTTGACACAAAAGAGACAGCCCTTGTCTCCTCAGAGGTCACATACATGCACCGCACGCCTTTACGCAATCTTTCTGTAGGCTAAGCAGGATCAGGCCTGGCTGGGATTTGGAAGATCTCAAAGGAAGAGCTCAGAGTGCTAGAGAAATGCAGCGACTCGAGAGCCTCCAAGAGTTCTCCTAAATTCCAGATCCATCCCTCCAGAAGGCAAGCAAGTGCACACAGCGGTGTACAGTCACTACGAAGCAGGGCGACCATTGGACTTTCTGTGCTCCTTACCCCAATAACCACCCCAGATTAGGGCAATCAACTCAGCTACATTATCGCCGCCATTAACAGGCAGGGGGTAAGAAGCACAGGCTGGCAGGGCTTCCTGACGATGTGGTGCTCTTACCTGTGTGAGTCCTCTGATGTGCCTTCAGGTGGGAGCTCTTGGTATAAACTTTTGAGCAACCTGCAGAAACAGAAAAGACACAACTTCCCTGTGAGAAAGGGGCAGAAATAAACCCAGAACATTTGTATTTGAGGTTAGGGAGAGAGGCTTAAAAAGCACTCTGGGTAACAGGATGCAAATAAGCCTGCCTATACCCGTTCCGTTTCAGCAGTAACTAAAGAGCATTTGTTCTCCAAGACAGACAGACTTTCAAATTCCCCCTTCCTCAACCAGGTCTTCAAGGCAGGGTGAAAACATTAAATTCACCACCGCTAGCTCCTGGCTTTGTGCTGCCGTTTGTCTTTCTGGATTGCAGATGAAACCAATTCCACTACTGCAAGGCTGGAGGGAAGATGTATTTTGTAATAGTCCCAGCCCCAGCAGATGCGGTGAAAATATTCCAGGAAGCAGGAAATGCCAGGTACACTGTGGAGCCACAGCTCGGCTTTCAGGATCCACAATAAAGCCAGTGGGAAGTTTTTTCAGAAGATCAGCAACAGGTTTAACCAAAGAAAGGCTCCTAACAGAAACACCGCGACTTTGGCAAAAGTTTCTTTCTACAACAGGCGTCTCAAAATGAGTCGTTGCTAGTTCCTCATTTCTGTTAAAGTTTAGAAAAGCTTCTCCTGCTGCCTTTATGGCCCTGCTTCGTTGTGTTTTCACAAGTATCTTAAAATATGAACTTGAGTTTTTATGACCTGCATATGCAAGATAGTGGTATCTTTCATTCCCGGGTTTCCACACAGCCTGCAGAAGCCCCTTACACGAGATCAGCTCTCTGTCCTGCTCAGGAGGTACGGGAGCAGCTAGCTGCCTTTCCCCTCCCCACGGCAGGAGAGGGATAAGGGTTGGGGACCGACCCAGTTCAGTTTTGCTTCTGATGTTCCGAAGCCTCGGAGGTCCCTCACGCTCAGGAGAGAGATGAGTATGCATGAGACCAAGGACTGCCTCCCTGCCGGGCACGGAAACAAAGCCAGAGCACCCAGAGCCTTCCCAAACCCAGCACGGAGAAGCCAGAGCTAGGGCACGGCTGAGTTTCGTTTCCTCACAAGCACGCAGAGGAAAAAGTGCCGGGGCCACCCCCTGGAACCTTGGATCGGGGCTTTGCAAACTGGTCTCCCCTGTTCCTCCAGTTACCAGTGTGAATTCGGCGTGCCTCCTGCCGCTTCCTTGCGCAGACCATGTCAGTAAGACCTGCTGCCCCTGCCGTCAGTCCTGACTGGTTTCACCTCTAGCTGAACCTCAGCGTGAAGGATTAGAAGAAGCCCTCCGCTGTCTCTGCACGTACACACTACTCAGCCACCCAGTGTTTATTCAGCTCAGGTTGGTTGGTTTGGTTTGGTTTTTTGTTTTGTTTTGTTTGGTTTTTTTTGCACCACAGATGTGTTCCAGGCCAAAATCCTGCTGAAAACAGGCGAGCTTTGCCTTGGTCGTGCATCCTGCAGGACGAGACTCTTGCTCTGGTCAGTTCTGATAAGAGCAGAGGGGTCTGTCTCAGAGCAGGGGTCCACTTACACCCTTAGCCTGTCTCCCACCGTGACCAGCAGAAGGTCAAAAATTCAGCACACGCTGTTCACCGCAAGAACATGGGTGCAGCTTCTGGCTCAGAAAGTTCCTAATCTGCAGGTTGCCAGAGGGTGGGAAGGTGTAAGCACAGAAAGATCTCCCTAAATATGTCCTATTCTTACATACTTCCTCGGGTCACTGCTGGAGACAGGATCTGGGCTAGACAGGCCTCTGGGCTGACCTACTACAGCCATTCTTGTACCACAGAAAGAGCACATAAATCTTGCAGGAGGCGGTTAGGAAATGACTTTCTCCAGTTCACACACCCCCATGGGAAAACTGTTTGCTAATCCCCAACAGCTCGATGGCTGGAGCTCAGCCCAGGACGTGGGAGGTGTGTGTCCCTGCACAAGGACCGGTGATTTTCAAGCCCTCGTGCACTGGTAGCACTGGCGTTTCTCGCTGGGGACACGATTGCTTCTCTCCCACACGGCATGAATGAGAGCTTGCAGCTCCAGGTCCCACAAGCTCTCTGTGCCCAGTGCAGGAAAGCCTGCAAGATCTCCTCCTCCCAAGGCATTACTGGTCTTTAGATGGACACGCTCCCACAATGAGGTGACACACAGGGAACAGCTTCAGCTCTGGGCTGATCGTTACCCTGAAATGCCTTTCCACACCACCCTGATGCAGTACGGGAAGGTGCTGAAGGATATGACGCAGAGATATCCAGCTCATTGCCTCTTTGGAAGAAGAGAATTGGGGCCAGAGAGAGAGAGAGAGCGTAAAGGCTGCTTGCCGAAATTACTCGATGGTTTGCCACCCGTTAGGGGAGAGTGGGAAAGAGAAAGCCAGCGTGGTTTCACCTGCGGAGAGCACGCGGCTGCTCGGGGTTAGGCAAGACCAGAGCGAAACGGGCAGCTAAGGCAGATTTCCAGGAGCATTCCCGTGCTCTGCAGGAGCTCTCTGCCTCTCAGAGTCAGGCTTGCTTTTGCCAGAGCACGAAGGGGAAAGGGAAAGGGAGGAAAAAAATTAGTGCAGGCAGGATTGATCTTTTCTACTCCCTTGGTGGTGGTAGGAACCCCACTTCCCTGGGGCTCTCCACCCAGTTCCACAGCTCCCTTCATCAGGCAGACAAAGTGATTACAGATTAAACTCCTGCGGAGGCCCAAGGCAGCCCCCAGCCTCAGCGTGTTGAGGAGACACACACACACACACACACCCCGCCAAAGCCAAGCCAGTCCATCAACCATGAGCATACCTGGGTAATCGCAGTGATGGATTCTCCTTTTCTCCAGCTCAGGGTTGTTGCGTCTGTTGTATTTGGGGGGCTGCATGACAACGGGCCCTTGGGAGAGGGTCCCAAGGCCATTGGAGACTGGGGGGACCTGGGATGACTGGACCAACTTCAGTCCAAAAGTGGCTTCATAGGATGGCGGGGGAGAGATGGTGTTGATGAGCTCAGGTTGATTCTCTGGGCTGCCAGGCTGTGAGTTGGGGGGTGAAGGGGGCAGGTTCACCCCTGGAACAGTGTAGAACTGCCCTGAGATGTTGAAGTTTCCCTGTCCCTGGGAGACATGTGGGTACTGCTTAACTGGCCCTCCTGGCTGGACAGGTCTGTGGACCACACTGGACATGGTGTTACCTGTGGACATGGTGACACCACTGAGACTGTTGATGGCGGTGGTGCTGTTGGAGGAGGATGTCAGAGAGGTCATGTCAGCGCTTCCGTTGCCAAGAGGCATCTGGTAAAGCTGGGATTGCTGCGGATTGGTGGATAAGGGGATCTCAGAGGGCATCTCCTGCTTGATGAAGATGTTGTTCACCGCCACTGACTGGGGCATGCTGAAGACACTGGTGAAGTCGGGCAGGGTCTGGGTGGAGCCAGAGGCAGAAGAGCAAGGCTGGGCAAAGCTGGTGCCAGGCTCTGTTTTGATCTGCGGGAATGGCGTCATGGGTTTGGGTGGCCGGTAAAGTCCAGTGCGCAAGTGCGTCGTGTCTGGCAGAATCACATTGATGTTCACGCTGTACGGCGTAGAAGAGGGCTTCTCTGTGGAGAAGAACTCATCCACCACCGAGGCACTCTCCCGGCGGTACTTCTTGTCTGGTATCATTGGGATGGGTGGCACCTCATTTGAAAGGTACTTATCCATTTCGGATCGTGCCTACGGCAAAAAACACAGATGAGAGAACTTGTGAAGAGTGACCCTGACACACTGGCGGTGGGAGTCCAACATTCAACAAGTACTTAAGCTAGCAGGAAATCGGGAGAGCAGCAAGAGCAGCCCAGGATTTGCAGGCTGAGGCAATTTAGCTTCCGCCTCTGACTCAGCCACAGACTCCCCAGGATTGAATCACTGTCCTCTGTCCCACTTCCCTCCTACCTGTCTGCACGGATAACCAAGGGTAAGCTCGGCAGAGGATGCAGTTATGAGAGAAATATAGCCTGATAAAGAAGAGCCAAGCTTTAGTTACAAAGCTTTGGTCACACAAACCAGAGAATTAACACTAGAAATGGGGTGAAATCAAAAACTCTGCTCTGGTCGGCCTCATGCTTTGGGCACATTGGATCTGCAGCCCACCTTAGACATTCTGACTCTGGTCTCCTTCAAACTAAACAGCCTGAGATATATTGCATTTTATTCTAGGACAATAGCTTTAATTAACTGAGAATATCCTAGGCTGGTATCTTAATTAATTGAGAATAATTTGGGCTATAGCCCTAGAAATCTAAGTGATGTTGCCACTAATTTAGTGGGCTGTGAGCCTAAAATGGAAACTGCCAGGCATGCTATCCCTGTCTTGTCTTGGTAAAGTGACTCAGCCCTCACCTAACCTTTGGTTTAGTTCTAGTTTTGTGGAGCTGTTCTTACAAGCCTGGGTCCTCCAAGTTAACAGGACCTCTAGCTCAGACAATCACCGCCTACCAGGTTTCTTCCCCTCCTGGTTCATGTCTGATGTGGCATCCCACTGGATCCAGGCCCAATAATTCAGCAACCTGATGGAGCAATCCGCTAGGAAATTCATCCCCTGGCGTTTGATGACTCAAGCTCTGCTCTTTGTGGTTAAAGATACCAGTGCTAATGCTCTTCTATAAAGCTACAGCCTTTAATTATGTGGTTATCCATGTGTCAAGCTCATTGCAAAGCCCTCGTAGCCTCATTCATATGTAGAGGAGCTGGCAAAACCACCAGGTTTCCCTGGCAGAGCCTAGAGTGCGCTTCAGGAGAGCAAGCTGATCTCACCCCACACCCTGCACGCTTGAGCCGAGGGTTTTACAGCTCTGAACTATGTCACTGGAGTGCAATAGGCCGAAGTCATCTTCCACTGCTCTTAACAAAGCTGGCCGGGACCCAAGAGATTTCCTCGCCCTTTCCAGCGAAACATATCACCTGTGCTTCCAGCTAATTCAAAGAGCCTTTGCACCTCTGCGAGCCATACTGGCAATGCATGGGTAAGCTGGCTTCCACCCAAATACAGGTACATGCCACAAATACACAGGTAGAAGGCTCACAGCAGCTGGGACCTGGAGGCACTACGCCGCGCTGGAACCGAGCACGCCGCACTGGGACTGTTTTTTCTACGCTGTGCTCGCCGCACTGGTGTGCATACACAGTGTGCTGTAAATCCTATCCCTCCTCATTGAACGTGCAGGCCCTGAAAAGTCCCCGCCCTCATTAGAGGAAGCTACGTGTTGGCACTACAAGCTCGCTTTGTGTCACATCCTCAGCTAACCGCCTCTGCTCAAGGCAGCGATGCCTCCAGCAACACCCCCTCCATGCTCCAGAGAGGAAAGCCTTGCTCAGGCATACCCTAAAGGCAAGGCATCGGCGGGAGGCAGGGAGGAGAATCAGAGATCCTCAACTCAGTCCTTGCAGACTGGTCCGAAACCCCCGTTTCCTCTCTGCTTCCCCCTACAGTGTCCAGCTTGGGTTCCTGCCTGAGGGAGAACCACGCCAAAGCTTTGGAGCTGAACCCTGCCCGCTCCTGCCCTGCGCACCCAGACTGGCATATTACGGTTACCCTTGGGAGTCAGCTCGCTCTAGGTAGTACCAGAGGCTCCGAATGCCGTACATACCTGAGCAATGAAACGACCCACTTGCCAGGAGTGGGGGCAGGGGGAAGGTGTTGGATGCCTTTTACTTCTACATTTCCCTTATCTCTGGCGTTTAACTTTCTCACCTTCAGTTCCCAAGGGAAGGTCTCCTCCACCCCCCCCCCCCCCCCCAACTCCAGTGGGTCCTTATACAGCAGGTGACTGGGCAGGTTTCTTAAATGTAGAAAAGCGTGGAGGGCCCTCATTACAGATCCCAAACCTGAGTTCTCAGCCAGAGTCCCCCCACCCTGTCTCCTGCCCCCCTGTTTGGTGTCTCTCAGCCTCCTTTGCTCTCATAACCACCCTTACTTGCAGAGCAAAGCCTTCCTGTCCTTTCGTTAAAGCCACTTGTGATCCTGAGCAGCCCCAGGGCCCTGGGGAAAGGGGGTGTTTAGGGGGCAGCTGGTCATCAGAGCAAAAGCGATGGGCTTCCACTGGGCAGGAAAGGGTACCAGTCCTGCCCATAGCTGCCTTCGTGGAGAACTGGGACGATGAGGGCCCCGCCCCATTGGAATCCAGACTGCCATACTGCTGCTGATTGTGCCACAGGTCCCTCACGACCCCGAGGGCCCCAGCGTCCTTCAAAGAGGGAGAAAGGGGCACTTGGCTTGTTTGTGGCCCAGAAACGCCCAGCAACCCTACTCTGCTCTGGCAGGGCTCGTGCTGGGTGCTGACACCAAACACCAAGCCACTTCCCTAAGCACCTCCCAACCGATGCTCTATCCAGGAGTCTGACTGACTCCTCGGCCCAGGGTCAGCACGACTGGGATGACTAAGTGCTGGCACGGCTGGGTGGGATCCAACTCAAGTCTCCTGAGCGCAGGCGTCTCCGTCTGGCTGTCCCTCACGGCTCCTTTCACAGCCAGTGGGGATCCAGTTAACAGAGGCACGAGACTAAATCAGGGTAGGTTTAGGCTAGATCTAAGGAAAGAATTCTTTACAATGAGGGTGGTAAAACACTGGAAGAGGTTGCCCAGAGAGGTGGTGGAGGCCCCATCCCTGGGAACATTCCAGACCAGGTTGGACGGGGCTCTGAGCAACCTGATCTGGTTCAAGGTGTCCCTGCTGACTGCAGGGGGGTTGGACTTGATGACCTCTAGGGGTCCCTTCCCACCCAAAACATTCTATGATTCTATGAGATATGGAGGAGCCAGCTACCCGGGTGGCTTGCACTGATGGAGATGTGGTGAGCGGGAGGCACACGCCCTGGCTGGCAGCAGGGGCGGAGGAGGGAGCGGAGGTGCCGCCATGTCCTCGCCAGCAGACCTGGGCGGCCTGCACCAGGGCTGGGGGGGCGAGCCCCAGCTCAACCCCTCAGGGGCTTTAGCGGTACCTCTCACCAACGGGGGGGGCAGGAGCACGCAGCGGGAGGAGTGAGGAAAGGGCTTCACCTCGAGAATGAGCGGCGGCATCCGCTGTTCCATCCTCATGGGGTGCAGCTGTGGGGCAGACAGGGCTGGGTTAGTGGGGCGGCCTCCCCCGGGGCCCGGCCACCCCCCTCAGGCCTCCCCCACCACCCCGGGCCTCACCCCGCCTCCCTGCCCGGCCCCTCACGGGCCCCCCCCCCCCGGGCTGCCCACCCGCGCCACGGACGCCTTCCCGTCGCCGTCACCGGCACTCGCTCCCGCCCGGCGCCCCCCTGACATGGAGGCTGCCGACGGTTGGAGCCGTTGGTTGGAAGGTGGCGCCCGGCCAGAGCGCCCCCTACCTCCGCGTCGCCACCTGCAGGCCGGGAGGACCACCCGGGGGCGGAGCCAGCCCTAAAGTGGGCGGGGATAGCCCTGAAGTGGGCGGGGACGTGGCCCTTGTGGGCGTGGCCAGCCCCGCGGTGGGCAGGGCTGGGCAGGAGCCATCTTTGTCCCGGGCGGCTGCCTGGGCTGCCCTGGCCTGCGGGGGGGGGGGGGGGGACGACGACGACGACACACACACGGGGACAGGACCCCCTCGGCCCCCACCTCCCAAATCCAGGCTTAGGGTGCAGAGGGGGTTCGGAGGCCGCAGGAGGAGCAGGCAAGGCCTCAGCCTGCCCAGCCCGCACAGCCCCGACCTCCATTTTCCTCCTGCCGGAGGTGCGAGCAGAGCCCGGGCAGCACCTTCTCCCCGCTTGCTGACAGGAATTTTCTTTTTTTGGGTCCGTTTTTCCTGTTTAACACCTCCTGTCCCGCAGCAGGGTGGGAGGAGGGACCACACCGCCTGCTGCGGGGACAAGCAGGGACTCGGTTCCCAGCTGATGCCCCCGGTCTCTGGTTTTAGGTCGTAACCCTAGGCAGAGCGGGATCTGCCGCGGTGTCCGGGCCGTGCCCGCCCAGGGAGGACGGGCCTCTCCGTGAATCTGGGCAGCAGCTCGGCCCAGCTGCAAGGTTTGGTGAGCTCTGGGCATCTCACAGCGAGAGAAAAGATAGCTGAGAAATAGAGAGCTTTCCAAAGGAGGCTTGGAGGCACGGTGCAAAAGCCTTCAGAGATTTCCAGCCCAGTCAAACCAGTAAGTTCTCCCAGTTCCCATGGGGCTACCATCTACAAAGCCTACCTTACGGTAGGCAGAAGCATTCATGCTGCATCCTGGGAACCACCAGAGCAGGCACGAAGGGCTGAGCCCGCAAAACTCACTCAAGTCATGCATGAGGGTTTGGGGTTTGGTTTTTTTTGGTGCATACCTGGGGCTGGGGCGGTGCCAAGCTCCAGCACCCGGGCCCTGGGGCGGGCAGCCATTACGAGGTGCTGTGATGGCCAGGAGACACCACGCTCAGCTGCATGGCCAGGGCCTCAGGCACAAGTCCTCTGCCCAACATCTCCCAGTGCCATGGGCATCTGCAAGAGCAAGGACACGAGCCTCAGCCACACCACCGCGGCTCGCACAGACCGTGCTTCCTGGCAGAAGCATGGCAGCACCACAAGCTAGATCCAGCCCCTCTGAGGCGAAGCTCTCAGCATCACACCACTGCCAGGCTCCTACAAACGGAGGACTTGGGGGAAATCCCACCTCCTCGAGCACAGGAGCAAGTACCCCAGCCACCCTGGCCACGGGGGTCCCCAGGGACCTTCTCTGCAGTTTGCCTTCAGCTAGCCCATTCCTGCGCTTCGCAATCTCCAAGGTGGAAAGACTTTGCCAGGACTTAAATCTCCTTTATCATTCCTTGTATGCACTACAGCGTGCTTGCAAATGTCCTGCACACCTCTTCTCCTGCCTCAATTCCCCCCAGCTTTCCATAGAGGGGGCCGAGGGCTCTCCTCACATTTCTCACCCAGACCCTTTCTCCAAGGTCAGTGCCCAAAACAGGCCACAGTCCTCCAGCACCAAGTTAAGGGGCAGATTTATCTCCAAATCCCAAAACAGTGCTTATCTGCCTTCTGTGGGCTCAGCACCAGCCTGTGCCCCATTCTCATTCCACATCCTCCTCTTGCAGCTGCTGCTGCCTGCTCACTTCCAGGGTGCCCATTTTCTCCTCCACGACCACTAGGTTTTACCCTAACTTCTACCATTTCTCCAGTTCAGCAAGATTGTGGTAAAGCCTTTTCTTGCCTTCCCAGTTTGGGGTCATGCGCACATTGTCAGGCTGGTCAGTCAGACCAGCAAGGGCTAGAAACCAGCCCAGGCTTCCCTCTCCCAGAAAACCAGCAAAACCAACTCAACAGTCTCAGTTTTCCCATTTTGGGGTGTTCATGTTCTGGGAGATGCATCTAAATGGAGGATGTTCCTTGCAAGGCCACGATAGACCACAGAGCCACATGGCCTTGAGAGGGTGGGTACCAAAGACCACAGAGCCACATGGCCTTGAGAGGGTGGGTACCAAA
>JADKXX010011171.1:0-18589 GCA_017310255.1 Butorides virescens | reverse complement strand
TACCAAAGACCACAGAGCCACATGGCCTTGAGAGGGTGGGTACCAAACAGGTCAGGGGTGCTGAGAGCTGCCACCCCTGGAGAACCATGGGCTCCATGTGGTCTTCATGCCTGGAAGCACGAGGAGATGCTTAAACATGAAATCTCCAAGTCAGAGCTACAGGGGTTTTGGGGTTGAAAGCTGTGTCCCATCATCCCCACCAACGGGAAAAAAAAACAGCTTCAGAAGCACCTGCGTACTTCAACCAAGCTCCTTTGCAGGCAGTGCTTGAGCCTGCAAGTGGTGGTCCAGCTGCTGGATCCCTCATTTTGGGGTCAACCACACCAGGAGACCACAAAACCCCTCTGCTCTGCCAGCCGTCTGCGTTCCAGAGCTGCCATGGTGAGCAGCACAAACACAAAGGAAGCAATTGAGGGCAAAGCGGGCCCCGCTGGGAGGAAGCCCTGGAGATGCCGGGTCCCTGCAGACTCCTCGGCCAGCCCAAGTGGGTCCTGGTGGCCAGCTGCAGCCCTGCCTGGGGCCACTCCGGCGAGGGCATCCTGGGACACAGTGGTGGGCTCACATGAGACAGCAATGACCTGGAAGGATCAGCCCATCCCTTCCTCCCTGTCTGCCAGCCACAAGCGAGGAATTAACCATTTTCTCGCCATTTTGAGAGGGACTGAACTTATCACATAGCCAGGGAGCTCAGTTCGTCTCAATTCTGCAAGAGAGATGCCCACTGTGACCTGATGGAGAAAGCCTCCAGGTCTTCAGTGGCCCAGTTTCCCCTGCAGTCACCGGAGGCGAGGATGAGGTACGAGGTCTGGAGGCGGGCATGCCCCGGGCTCCGCCAGCCGCGCCGGCACGGGCTCCGGCAGCCGTCCCAGGTCACCAGGTCAGACACAAAGCAAAGGGGAAACGCAGGCAAAGCAGGCGTCAACAAAACTCCTGTGAGTTTAGAGGTGTCCAAACACGGATCTTTGGTTTGGCCAGGAAAGTCACTCAGGATAGCCTTTCATACAATAAAAGCACTGAACTCCTGGGGTATTTTCCCCCTCAAAGCCCTAGTATTGATTGCCGACCACGGAGGAGGGGCTTTTCAACCTGCCAGAGAAAGGAAAGCCAAAAAAAAAAAAAAAAACAAACCCAAGCAGGAAAAGGAAAGGGGTTAGAAGGAGCACTTTGCCTACTCCAGACACGGCCATTGGACACCAGTTCCGAACCTGGCGACCGAAATTCCCTGGAGGGCAAGGTAACCTCAGCAGCCTCTGAAGGAGCCGGATGTTGTGAAGCACCCAGCACCATGAAATCAGTAAAAACCCAGCCCTGCAAAGCCACTCGCTCGATGACGGCGGCAGACAGCGAAGCCCTGCGTCCCTCAGCTTCCCCCGGTGTGGATTCTCCTGTGGCTGATAGGCGCCGACACGAGCCTTCCCCTTCTACCTCCTGCCAATTTTCATAAACCCTGCGGGAACCTCCTGCCTCGGACACCTCTACCCCTCTGCCAGATATCGTCAAAGGCAGGGTGAGGCGTTCTCAGGACATCGATCAATACACGCAGAATCCAAGACAAACATTGCTTGGGAGGGCGCAGAAAAAAAAAAACGGCGCTTGAGCCAACCGTGCCGTTTTGCCAGCGATTAACCACGAGCATCGTTAGAAGAGTGCTAGGCAGGGCAGGCTGTCGAGGCAGGAGGCGGGACGTTTATTTCCCATGATTAAACGCTTTCTAATCTGAAGTTGATAAATAACAAACCTCCATAGAAACATCAGATGTTGTCACCACACGGGCAGCAGCGAGAGAACAAGGAGAGAAATCAATGTTTGCTAAACAGGCAATGAGCTTGTAAAGTTGGCAGAGGGAGCGGTTGCGGGGGAAAGGGCTCGGGGGGGGGGAAGTTTCTTCAGCACTTGGTGACTTCCAGCCCTGCACTCGCCCCTGCCTGGCCACAGCCCCCCACCCCATCCTGCTCTGCAACTTTGGGAGGCATCAAGCCCCCTTCCCCATGGGGGCTCTTGCCCCAGCCGCAACGCCGCTCACCGACACAAAGAGCTTTCGGGGAGAGGGGTGCAAGCAAAATCCCAGCTTCACCCCTGCAGGTCAGCCAGAAGCACGACCCTGAGATGTGGGGGTTCAAGGTGTGGGGGAACGCCCTCTCCGGCTACGAGGGACCCTCCCCGAGCACCAGCATGCGTGAGACAACGGCTGTGCCCGTTGTCCGGGCCCCGGGATTACGCAGTACAGGCTCTTTCTCATACATGCACCTGCACGAAACTCCAGCCTCCAAGGGAATCGGCAAACAATGGGGAGGATAATCATCAATCACAAACCATGGCAAGTACCTGGCAGTACCCCTTTAAAGGGACACGTTATAAATAGACCATATTTATATACAGATTTGGTTCAATATCAGCATTTATTGTCTCCTAGTTAAATATTGACCTGAGTAAATATTTGTTTCTCTGATCATTTGGTTTTGATATTGACCTCGATCGACGTTATTTTCTGTTTGTTCCTCAAGTCTTCTGGAACTCTCTGCAAAACGGGATTAGCAAAGAAACCCCCGGGGCTCTTCCTTTCAAGTACGTGCGGGGCCAAACCTTGAGCTGCCGTAAATAAGAAAGCCCCGTTGAAGGCAGCAGAGCCGAACTCTGTGCCTACATGGGTGGGTGCTGGGCTGCAGCGGGCCCCGGGTGGCCTCCTCTGCTTGCTCTGTCTCAAAGAGGTTAGGTGCTACTCCAAGAAACCAGTGCTGCCCTCGAAGCATCAGCCATGCCTGCGTTACACACCGGGGAACAAGATTCATCTTCACTACCTTTGGCTGCCTGGAAAGCGAGCGTCTAAGCTGAAGTCTCTGCACAAGCTCTCTCTGGAGTCCGTGGAGAAGACTGCCAGAGGTGATCTATCCCACCAGCTTTCCAGCTGGAAGCTCTCATCCCTTCCCACTTTGCAAGAGCAGCTTCTGGAGCAGGACAAAGCCACGAAGATAAACCCTTTCTCCAGGTTTCTGCCAGGAGCTCGTGGATGGCCCGGGAGCTGAGCCATGCTGCTCTGGAAGGTTATTCTGGTACTCTCTTCTGCCCTTGTGCTTGAACTACCCAAAGGAATTATCACCTCTCAGAAACAAGGAATTTCCTTGAGGCCAAGAGCCGCCATCGAGGCAGATGTGGGCAGCTGGGAGGTTGGTTGGCCTCTGGCTGAGCCAGTAGGCAGCAACATTTCCAGCAGACTTGCTGACTCTGTTTGCTATTCCTTTCCTCCGACAACTGATAAAGACTCACTCAAAGGCAATCTACCTTGGTTATTTATCACAGTAATCATGCCAGTACAGTCAGCAATCCCAAAGGCCAAAGAAACCAGGAAAAACACCCTCATCCAACTCCAAGGTCAAGTGCCTGGAAGAGGAGCAGTTTGGAGCAGCCAGGCTCCGGCAGGCTTTAAGAGAGCAAACAGAAACCTTTCAGAAAATAAAGCTGTAAATGGACTGAAAAATAACTAGTGGGTAGACCTTGGAGAAAGCTCTGGCCCAGCTGCACCATCTCTAGGCCTTACAGTGGCCCATATGGCCTTAGGCAGGTCTAGACCAGGGTGGGGGGTCCCAGGTTGACATTAGGGTACCTCCGTGCTGGTTTTCACTTTTTGCAGACCTCCCAAGCACAACCTCAGCACTGGATGGAGCCCAAAGGCATTTGGGGTAACGGGGACAACCCCTCCTCCTCACCCATTGCTCCTTGCTCTGCTCCGGCAGGGGGGCAGCTCTCAAAGTGTGGGAGGGAAGGACACGAGGACTCAAGGGAGTTGTGCCTTCGTACACAGCTTTCTATTTCTGACCTGCTCTTGCTCAGCAAAGCCTGGGGCCAAGCCCATCAAAGCCTGGGGCCAAGCTCATCAAAGCCAACTGGAGGTTTTCCATCAAGCTAAGTGGGCACCCGCAGTTGGAAGGCAGAAGGCTGAGCTGGGTCGACTTAGGGTGAAGCTGGTACGGCCATTTGGATGTTTTTTCTGGAAAGGTGAAACGATCTAATGTTATTTCAGCTCCTGGAAGATCAGGAGGCTTGGAGCTACCTCAGCCCCACCAAAACATGCAGGAACTCAAGCGTTCCCCCAGTTTATGCATGCACATGGTCAAAAGTTGGATTTGGATAGCCATGTAGCCCCATCAACTAGAAGCAGGCTCACCTGCAGTTCCATTTCTCCTTCTTGGTTGCAGCCTCTGCTCCAGCACACCCTCTCCCCTGAATCTGAGGAGATGGAGGCTCGCAGACGTCCCCGTTCCCCAGGATGACCCGGACAAATTTATCCACCAGTTTCTAAGCTCTTACGTGGCCACAGGACTCTGGGCTTGTCCTCGAGCCCTCCAGCTCCCCTCTGGTTACACATCCGTGCCACAGGCCCTGAACGGAGCATGGCATGGGAGAGGCTGTTAGACAGAGCTCATAGGGAGCTTCCCCAGTTGGGTGACGGGTGGGATTCACTCCGCCGCGCTCAAACCGTCTAAAAGCTCACGCTCGTCACCTCGCCTCCTGGGATCAGAAGAAAAGCAGCACATTCCCAGGGCAGGGTCTGACAAAGGCAGGGTGAGTCATCCCCTGCTTGCTGGGGCTTGTGAAGTCCTCCTGGCATTCAGCAAGCGATAAAACAGGCCAAAAAAGCCTGTTCTTCCCAGCACAGCACACAAGGCAGGCCCCAATACCCCGCGCACGTCTGGGAAAAGCAAGGTCAGGTTTCACGTGGGGACAGCAAACCCCACCGTCCATGTGGCCCTCAACTTCCTCGCCAAACCAGTTAGCAAAACAAAAACAAACCAAACCCTAAGGCAGGTGAAAACGCTGTGTTTGAGCCAGTAGGTCTTTGGGCCAACTTCTTTCTTCCAAGCTTGCGCAGCACCTAGCACAGTACAGGGCCAAGAAGAACCTGCCCGAATCGGGGACCAAGGGGGACGTTGGAGCAGGTCCACCTGCTGCAGCCCCTTCTGCCATGCATGCTACCCTACATATTCCCTAGCATCTGCGCTGCTGGGAGGGTCTTTCTCTTAGCCTGACAGTAGAAAACCTCCAAGAGTTTCCTCAAGATCCCTTCCTTCAGCTTCAACCCTCTCTTTCCACATTTTCCCTATTTAGAAATTGCCAATTGCTGTTAATTAAGGGCAACTGATTATGGCATGGGCCAACAACAGGCAACTGACAGTTCCCGTCAAGAGAAGCTCCAGCCACTCGTCATGCCCCGGGGGGGGGGACATCAAACAGTCAGCCAAGCTAATGATTTTGAGTTCTCCCAAGCGCACAACGCAGAACCACAAAACCCACCAAAGACTGAAAGTCGCTCGGAATGAAACGTTATGTTCGAAAACAGCAGCGTTTTGAACGATCAGTTGGGAAGGGGGGGGTGCCCCAGTTTCTCCAGTTTAACAAACTTGGGTCGTTTCCACGTTTTCGAGAACACCATCAAACCTTCCGCTCATTGCAAGAAGGATTTTCATTGGAACATGTTCACCCACCCCTGCGTCCACCTCCCTAAACTGTCCTTGAAGGGCAGCGAAATGGAAAATGATGACATTGTGTGGGCAGCATTAAAATTATGGGCTGGATGGGCCGGTGAGTAGGTACCCACGTCTCTCTGCCCTCTCCAGGACGGGTTCAGATTCATGAAACAAATTTTTGAGGTGCGACAGACGTGATAACGGGTGGGCAATATTCTTTTCTTCTGCAAGAACTGTCTTTTCGGACCTGCTCTCCTGGGACCGATTTCTTGCCGTTCTCTTCTCCTGCTCGTACTGGAAATACCACAAAGAGCAAGGTCATTAAATGCATTTTAATACCTGCGAATCCCGTCCTTGGTGGAAACCTGAAGGTCCCCCTCACATTAAAAAAAAATTAAAAAATAATAATTTTCAAAGAATTCTCCAAGCGTTTACTGAACTTAATGAAAGATTCTTTGTTTGAGTTTCAATCCCAGCTTGGAAGGGGCTGAACCTCTTTGATGTGGTAAACAGCCCATGGGGCTTTTTTGAGAGTTTTCATGCTAGCTCAAGTTCTGAGAACATCTGAATTGTAAACACGAGTTACCCAATCCCCGAACCCCAGCCGTACCCTGTGACTCACGGAACTCACCAATGGAGCACAAGAAAAGCAAATATTCTAATCAAGGGGCTCAGCTAACGAGACGGCCGTAAGTGTGATTATTTGCAGTGGATGGGTTAGATAAAAGAACTCACTGGACCAGGGCAGGGGAACAAAATCGTGTAGGTAGCTGACCGAACAGGTTTGAGAGGGGGAAATTCACGGTTGATGATGCACCGGCCAGAAACGCGCTGCCCGAGACCTTTCAGGCGACTGCGTGTGCTTCCCACCCACCGGTCAGGAAGAGCGAGAAAGGGAAATCCGTTGCGTTTATTACGGAGTCGGCCTCCCCCGCTCATTTCCTTCCTTAAATACCTGCCATTGCCGTGTTCGAAACAAAAAAAAAAAAAAAAAAAAAATCCAACCCCGCGACAGGCTTTCCTGGCTAATTTGCAACCTCTCTCACGTCGGCGAGCGGCAAACCGGTTCCGGCGAGGGCTGCGCGGGGGGGAAAAGGAGCCGCACACCTGAAATCGGCTTCTTTCTCGGCGCTGGCCCTTTCTCTCGCTCCCCCCCCGCCCCCCCCCCGGCGGAACAATCAGCCTTTGTACTGCCCGGACAAAGCCCTTGTGCTCCAACCAGCTCAAGGTTCGGCCAAGCCGCTTCATCCTAGGACGCGGCCACTTCCAGCGGCGCTTGCCTGTGCAACCCCCCCGACGCACGGGGAACTCTGCGGGGGTGAAGGAAAAGTAAAATAACAGAGACTGTGGATGAGATCTCTCAAATTTCCCGGCCTTTGGCTCACCGGTAACACGGGTTTTGTCCAAAGCCTGCCGAGCGGTAGCAAGCTCCCCGCTGATTTTGGACCTGCTCCCACAAGGGGGTCTGAGCTGCAGCGAGCCCACTGCTGCGGCAGGCACCTGTCCTGCCCGGGCACCGTCCCCGAGGGGCTTCCCGTGGGAGGAGAGGGACAAATTCCTCCCTTCTGGGGACTCCAGCTTCGTTTCCCCGTGGCCCTGCAGACACCTGCCAAACGGAAAGCCCATCAGACTTGCAAATCTGCGGGCTGGTCCTGAAAGCAGCAGGCGTCAGCTGATCCCAAAAACAGCCTGAAAGGATCCCACCCTCCCGAGGTCCCTCTAGCCCCACGCAGGGCTCAGCCGCACCAGCTGCCAACCCACCACCTCGTGCCGAGAGGGACCACGTGAGCCCCTTCCTCCTTGCCCAGTCTTCCTCCCTTGCCCAGAATTAATTTCGCAGGGCATTTTGCACACCTCTACCAAACGCATGGACGTTTTGGAACCCTTCTGCAAAGCCAGAAGGATCCCAGAGGGCAGAACATCCCGGCCGCCCAAGAGGGAGTGGAGAACCCTGACTTCACGCTGCCCACCAAAGCGCGTTACGTGGACCAAGGAAGAAGTCACAGCATCCTCGGTGGATCGCCCCAGCCCGCCCTGCTCCCGTGCCTGTTTGCACAGCTGTAAATTTGGGATCCTGGCAGGGCCTGAGCTTGGCTCCTTGCTCGGCTGGTGGAGTAAAGGATGGGCGAGGACGGGAGGCAGCATGGGGCTGTGAATCGCCGCTCGTCCGACACGTGGCAGTGCAAAGCCTGCCCGGTCCCCTCGCAGCGTCGCGATCCGGCAGGGATAGGCGAGGGAACGCCGCCGCGTTGCGACACCGCGAGCGCAAAGCCTGTCCTCAAACATGGGCGCAGCCTCGAGAACAGGCACTGCCCCGCTGAGCTCCTGCCTGCGGTGTCCCCGTACCCGGGGCCACATTCAGCAGCGTGACCTTCTTCCCCTGAGCGTGCTGGGGATGAGGAGGACCCCAGGAGGGGACACGATATTTTCGGTCCCTTCTGAGCACCCAAGGAGTCGGCATTAAACTGCAGGAGGACGCCCGGGCTCAGCTGCCCCCGGCCACGATGAGCTGTCAACATCTCCCTACAGGCCCAGAGGCAAAACTCCAAAGCTACCACCTCCCCTGGCCCTGCAGAAAAGCCAAATTCATTCATTGCACGCAACTCCTGACAGCCCAAGGAAACGAATCAGCCCTTGACAGCTGTGCCGTGGACTTCTGCATCTCTACTAATAAATGAAGTGGGGTAGGACTCCTTCCCCGCCCCATGCAAACCACATCTGCATGAGCAAAAACCATCACCCTGGTTCCAGCGGGGCTGTGCAAGACGCTGGACCACCAGGGAGCCGGAAAGCCTATCCCTGGTCCAAGAGGGAGCCACCACCCATCACCACCCCAGCGCAGCCACGTTCATGATGAGGACGTGGCCAAAGGGGCTCAGACCCATGAGATGCAGGACACAGCACACAGGGCCCCGCAGGGGCAGAGCAGGATTGAAACAGCTCCCAGAAAGCTCCCGCATTGCCCAGAAAGCCGGGGCACACCTACCAACCGCTTGGCCCAGCTTCTCCTGTGACACCAGCAGCAAAATCCCTGCCAGAATAAAGTCAGAGGAACGCCACGGCACCTGCGTCCGCTCCGTTGGAAGGGTCTGGGAAACACCGTTTGCGGTACCGAGGACCCCAATTGCCAGGAGAAGCTCTCGGGGCTGGGGGGGAACAGCACCGTCCTGATACCACCTAAATCTGTTCAAGCACCTCCCAGATGCTGGAGCCCTTTCCCTCCTGTGCGAGCCCCCCACCCAGCCCTCGGGCAGGGCAGAAGGGGGGTGCACCAAGCACAGGGGTGAGAAACTGCCCGCGGGGAGGGAACTGGGCTTGGAGGGCACCAGGGGAGCCCTTTGCTGCCATTTCTCAGCTTGCAGCAGCCCAGCCCACCCAAGGGAAGGGAGACAATGAAGGACGAGCTGGCCTGGAGCAATCCCCAGCCACGCTCACCGGGATCTTCCTCGCTCACCGGGATCTTCCTCGTCACCCATGAGACCCTCTGCCCCCGCTGGGTGCTCTCCAGCCTCGACGCAGCCGCCCTTGGGGCTCCGGATGCAGTTAGGCAAGGGGTTAAACCAGGGGACGGGCTGTGGGTTTTGTCCACCTCTCTTCCCAGCCTCTTCACGGGTCCTGACCTCACCCAACACTGCTGCAAACCCGCGCAACGCTGTGACATCAGAGAGCGGCTCCGAATTCACGGCCCATGGAGACGGGCACTGCCTTCCCCAAGCCCTCCGGGACAGGCGATCGCACCCGGCCGGCAGTGGCGGGGCTGATGCCCCCCAATAGCCCCCACCCTCCCGAGCCTTTCATCATGGCAAAGCAAACCACGGAGACGAGCCTGGGCCACCCCTTCCACCTCACCAACACCTCGTGCTCCTCACATCATCTCCACTGGGAGCCAGCTCCTGTCCCGCAGGGTAAGTGCCATCCCCTTCCCGGCTGTGCTGGAGCTTCCTTCTGGAAATATCTCCAGGATCACGGAAACCCGGGTCTGTCCTCACTTCCCATCACCACTGCTGCCTGCGCAGGGACAGCTCACGCAAGAGAGCAGGGCTGGCACCACCGAGGACCACGCTGACGCCCGAAGGAGACCATGGCACGAAGGCTCTGGGAGGGATGGGGTGGCTCCGAGGACCTGGCAACGGGGGCACCTCATCTACCGCGGGGTCAGGCACAGCCCGGGGGGACGCAGCCACCCCCCTGACAAGCAGCAGATGATCCCAGGGGGGTTCCCCAGCCCCAGGGAACAACAAAGTGCCCAGGAGCTGCTTTGGCTCCGCAGACCCTGGAGAGCGAAGGTCAGCGAGGTGGGAGCAGCAGATGAGCCCCAGAGCTCCCCCAGCCCCCTCGCTCATCAGGGGGCACCCGACAGCCACGCAAAGGGGACGAATCCTCCTCTTCCAAAATGCTTCCCTGGACATGCCTTGCTTTTGTTTTCACTTTTTTTTTTTTTTTTTTTTTAACCTTCCTTCTAGCATTGGCCTTTTGAGATTTAAAGGGGAAAATTCTGTTTCTGGCCGATCTGACTCAAATCAGAAAGGAAAAGTGCTTTGCTCTCGGAAGCCCTTTTCTCTCCTCTTTTCTCCTTGTTTTTTTATTTTCAATTTGGGGCAGGGCGGCTGGAAAGGCAGAGGAAAGGGACAAACTAATCGTAAACGCCCCAAAGGATCTCTTTGCACCTGACTCGGATCGAATAAAGTTTTTGACAGCAAATAGCTCCCACCTTCCACTCCTGTTTGAAAAGCAATCTCGGGGGGGGGGGGACGAGACACGGGACAACTTCACAACCAGCGAGAGAAAGAGATCGGCCGTGAGTTTGCTCCTTTCTTCGCCAACCAGAAGTTGGGAGAGCTGGAGCAGCGGGACATGCCCCGTGGGCGATGGCCGGTGCTGGAGATCTGACAGGTCACAGCCTTTTCCATAAGTCTTGTCAAACCGCTCTGACACCCCCCCACCCCCCCGAGCAAAGGCTTCCCCAGATGTGCAGCCATCCAGCTTTTCCACGCTACGGCAGCTTCTTCAGCATCTCTGCTACAGCGACCACGGCCTTTGGCGCTTGTTAAAGAGAAAGGGGGCCCACACATGGAAAACTCCTCCCCAGGAGATGTGGGGTCCAGCCCTGGGCTGTCAGGGTTTTGCCACCCGTAACGCTTCACCCCGGGTGGGTTTGCAAAGCCCCGGCGTGACTGGTGGGGGCTGATGCCCAGAGCATGGGTGAGCTGGTGCTCAGCCCCAGCCCTGCGGCTTCCCAGCTTCCATCCCAGGGACCCCACTGTCCGTAAAGGGAGACAGGGTGGTCGTGGGGCAACGGGAGACGGGGTGGTCTTGGAATTATAGAATCATAGAATCACCTCGGTTGGAAAAGACCTTTAAGATCATCGAGTCCAACCGTTAACCTAGCACTGCCATCCCACCACTAAACCCTGTCCCTAAGCACCTCATCCATGCTTCTTTTAAATCCCTCCAGGGATGAGGACTCGACCACCTCCCTGGGCAGCCCATTCCAGAGCCTGACAGCCCTCTCAGTGAAGAAGTTTTTCCTAATGTCTAGGTCTTGGGGCAAAGGGAGACAGGGTGGTCTTGGGGCAAAGGGAGACGGGGTCTCTGATCAGCCTCCCCCCAGGCCCATCCTCAGCTGCCCCCACCCCGGAGCAAACCAGCGGCAAGGTGGCTTTGCCCCAGGGCCCAGACTCTTCCCTTTGAAGGGCAGCAAGGGTGGTGTCATGGGATGAAGGCGTTTCCAGCCATGGGTGGGCTCTGCGGCCCCACATCCCCCAGGAGATGTGGCAGGGGGCTGGCCAAAGCCAGGAGGCACCACTGCCCGTCTGCCCCCCGCAGCCGCGGCCGGGGTGTGGGGCGAGCACCAGCCCCGCTGCCGAATCCCACCCGGCAGCCGGGCTTATGAAGGGGGAGAGAAAGCAAACCTCGCCCTCCCCCGGGAGCAAACAGGGAGCTGCCGCCCTTTCGCAGCCGGGACAGGGCCCAGAGATAACCCACACCTTCCTGAAGAGCCACCACCCGACCCCCCAACATCAGATAACCCACTCAAACCCGGGGCGGAGTGGCAGGGTTATGGGGAGAGGCGCCGAGCTGGGACCACCGCTCCCCCCCCATTTTGACCCCCGCGACCACTGCTCGCGGTCGCTGTGGATGCTGGACCACCCGGGCATCACATGGGAATAGGGCAACGGAGACGCTGCCTTCATCTCACCACCTCCATCTGAAGGACGGAGCCCCAAAAACGGCCCTTGGGGCATCGGTGCCACCAGGAGAGGGGAACCCCTGCCCCCCGCTGAGCCACCCGCCGGGGGGGCGCCCTCCCAGGGGTCCCCAGAGAAGCGGTGGCCAGGACCAGGGGGTTCCTGCGGGGTGGCCGCGGAGCGAGGGGACAGAGCCACCTTCCCGCCCCGATCAAAATGGCGCTGGGGACACGGGGCGCGGGGTTAATCATTAGCCGCTGGTGGCGCCGAGCACCCCGTGCCCCAGCTCACCCCATTCCCCCCAGGGAGGAAAAGGGGCCCGAGCTGGGTGGGGGCAGGCCTGGCTCACCCCCTGTCCCACCAGGAAGGGCAGCTGAAGGCTCCTCGTGGTGGGACGAGGGGTCCATCGCCCAAAACACCGCCGAGGAGCCTTGCCCGGGATAGGGAACGCGCTTCTGCCACGGCCCAGGACAAGGGGTGCGAGAGGGGCGCCCCAAAGCCGCTTATCCCGGTCTTTTATCTCTGGTGCACATGGGGGGGGACACGCCGATGAGGAATTTCAAGGAGCATTCCTTCCCCGCCGTGGCAGCGGAAAAAAATAAATGTAATAAAATAAAATAGAAAATGACCTCCCGTTCCCCCCCCCCCCCCCCCCCCCCCCCCCCCAATTCACGCGCCGACGCAGCAACCCCGGCACCCACGTCTTTCCCAGTGAGCGGCGGTGGTGCAGAGCCCCTCGGCACCCCCTCGCCCGCCGGCATGGGAGGGGGAGAAGGACCGAGCCCCCCCCAAAACCCAGGCTCCCCTCCAAAACCGGTGACAGGGAGTTTCGGAGAAAGGCAGGAGGGCGGAAAAAAAAAAAAAAAAAGAAAAAAAAAACCAAACTAAATGAAACCCAACACGCCCAAGAGAAAATCCGGCGGAGGGGGAAGCGCGAGCGTACAAAGCGACGGAGGGGTTTTAGCGAAGAGCAGAAAAACAAAGCAGAATTTAAGTCAAAATCCCTGCTTGCGGGAGGCATCGGCAGCCTCTGCGCACCTGAGCGGGGGCGAAGCTGCCCCCCCCCCCCCCCCCCCCCCCACCCCCCCCCCCCCCTTCCCCGCGCCGGGGCGGGGGGGGGCTCCAGGGGCCGGGGGGGGGGGGGTTTGATGTCCTCAAAGACGGGGGCGTCTTCGCCGGGTTCCCCCGACATGGTGATGGGCTTGAGCGGCGTAAACGCCGAGGCGTCCTCGGGAAGCGGGGTGCGCAGCACCAGCCCGCTGCTCATTCCTCCCGCGCCCCTCGTGCCCGCTCCCCCGGGGAGGGGGGGGGAAACCAAACCGGATTTAAAAATAATATTTAAAAAAAAAAAAAAAAAAAAGGAAAAAAAAATAGGGGTGGGGAAAAAAAAATATAAAATAGGAAGGGGAGGGGAAAGGGGGAAAAAAACCCAAAAGCTGAAGGCACGGAGGCGAGCCGGAGCGAGTTGCTAATCCCGGGAGGCCAGGTGCCGGGTCGCGGGAAGGCTTTACCTGGCTGCGGGAGGAGGAACGCCAACCTGGAAGCGGCGGCGAGGCCGTGCCGAGCCAATCAGGCTCCCGCCGCCAGCTCCACCGGGGCCACCGGCAGATAAAAGGCTGCCGGAGCGAGCGGGTGGCCAGGAGCTTCGCCATCGGCCATGCTCTGCCACGGTGCCCAGCAGCGCCGGCCTGGCACCGCGGCCCTCGCCGGGACGGAGGGACACGGTCCCAACGATGCCACCCCAGCCCCGCACCCCCCGCTGGGTTCAGAGCCCACCTGGGGGCCGGGATAACCCAGAGCAGGGAAACTCGCTCCCTTACGGAACCCCCCATGCTGCAACAAGGGGCTCATTTTAGTTTTTAAAAACAACGGCTTTTTTTTTTTTTTTTAATGGGAAAAGGCCCTTTTCCAACAAACGGTTGAATTTTGCGCGAAAGCTGATTTTTAGAGACGAGGAGATTCCCGCTTGCTCGCACTTCTCGTTCCCGGGGGAGGAAAAGGGAAGGATGAAAAATAAATAGATTAAGTGAAGGGGAAAAGGGAGAAATCTTGGGAAAAGAAAACAACGGCGCGACAGCAAAGGAAAAGTTTCAAAGGGGCAGATCGGAGGGCACGGGGCTCTCCAGTGCCGATCCTACGGAGAAACCAAGCAACTCTGGGTTTCTGGGGTGTTGAGGTTTTTTTTGGGGGAGGGGGAGCATAAAAAGCCGGAGCAACAAGGGAATAAAAATCACCTTTCTGGCCAAAAAAAAAAAAGAATTAAAATAAAATAAAAGGCCATTTCTCCTCCAGACGTGTCCCCAGCACCACCCGAGGAGCTGCGCTGTGTCAGACTAAGCCAGAGCCCAGTCGCCGGGGTTTTCTCTCGCCCTCCATCCTCGTCCACCCCAAATCAGCCCCCAGACCTCCCTTCCCCACTCTCCAGTACCCCCAGGACAGGATCCCCCATGGGCTGTGCCCTTGCGGGGGGGTGGCTGCTGCTGGCACCCTCCCCTGGGAAACACCTTCCCCGAGGGCACCAGGTCTACGGAGTTGGCATAAAACACCCCCCAGCTGTGAGAAAGCTTTGCCCCGAGCAGGATGGGGCCCTTAATAAAGAGGGGGAAGGCAGGGTGGGCTAGGGCTCAGCAGGGTTTTAACACCCCCCGGCTTCCGGCAGCATAAAAGCACAACAAATGGGCAGGGTTTCTGTCGACACGAGACTTTGGACCGATGACGGCCGGGCCCTCCCGAGGAGCGGCTGGTGCTGAACAAGGGCAAGTTCGGCTCTGGTGGCAGGGGGATGGGACGGACAGAAACGTCCAGCCCTTGGAAAAGCAAAGGAGGGGGAACAGCTCGGGCTTTGCCGGGAGCATCTTCCCCGCATGGCTTTGCTGCCCCCGGCTTCGTGGTGCTGCTGCTGGAGCAGCTCCCCGGGGCAGGACGGGCTCCGAGGTGGTGCCGGGGAGGGGGAGGACATCTCACCCCACATGGTGGAATCCCATGGCCCAACGAAAGCGGGATGCTCGTGGCTGGGGGTGCCAGGGCTGCACCGTGCAAAGGCAGGCGTGGGGCCGGCTCTGCGGCACCGTCTTCGGAGGATTTGGGAACCGCAGCTGGAGCCTGCCTTGGAAAGCGGCAGGATGGTGATCAACCATCGCACAGCCTCAAGGAACACTCCGGTGCATTGTTATGAATACAAGAACTTTGGGCAGAAAATAGTGGAGCCTGATAGAAGTCTCACTGCTGAACTCATTCGATACTCGAATGCAAATTTCGGTATTAGGCTCAGGAGACAGTTTTGGTCCCACTGATCTTGCTCAGGATTTGGGGACAATCATGTTATTGAATTTATAATAACCTATGGCACCTGGATAAGGACTCCTGCTGCATAGAGACCACCGAATGCACCCATTCTTTCATCCTTAGCTGAGCACTCTCACAGACCAAGGCAAAGACCAAGATCCCCTAGAAGGGATCATCCAGATCTCCTCGAAGCAGCAGTCCTTCAAAGTCCCCGCACAGAAGATCTCCATCTCCCCAGAAGCAATCAGCCCACCTTACGCATCCTTAAAGACTTCGGAGGGCTATACCACAACCCCGAATCAAAATTTAATACGGACTGGAAAATTCCTCAGTTTCCCCCTTGTCGCCTAGAAGAAAATTGCAAACCAGCCGTTCCAGAGAGAAGGTGCTCCCTACTGCTACCCGCACGCTTCTATGTACCAAGCGCATCTCATTCGCCGTTATTTTGTGCCATCAAAAATAAACACGAGGTATCGTTACTTGACCTGGTCACGCCTGCTGGCTACCTACCTACGTCATCATTTTTGGGTCTGGTATCATTTATAGAAAAGGCAGTACCGGGTCCTGGGAGCGTTGGGGAAAACTCGACCCTTTGGGGTGTAGCTCACCGCCTACGGATGGGAGGCTCAACAGGGCTATCAGCCCCTCAGCTTCCACGGGCAAACAGTTGGTATCAACGTCAGCAAGGATACCATGGAACTACTCCCGAGATTCCATCTCAGGAATGGGAATGAGGCAGAAGATAGTATCTCCAGGATCACGGGTACCTGATGAGTCCCATGGACTTGGACTTGACTGGGGCGAGGATGCAACGGGTACAAGATGCAGCAAAGGCCCTCACTGGACTAAAGATGAAGGCCCCGGCACCACCTCAACTGCAAGCACCTCCAGGGCAAGCACCCCCATCCGTCGGGAATTGCCAGGAAACAGGGTGGATGTGCTAATGCAAATCCACCAGGATGCTCTGGCACAAGTAGTGGGGTTGGGGTCCTGAGATTCCTTACAGCTGCTGGATCTGGTAGCATTCCAGAAACTGAAGCAAGAAACAGGAGATGTAAGAAACGAGGGAGAATTACGAGCAGTGACCAGCAGAGCAAACGCAGCACGGGTGAAGGTAAAACAGACACCCCCAAGGAGTCTCCAGCCACAAAGCAAATTGGTGAGGCCTGTTGTGACATTTGGGAATGGTTTGTCCTTACCGGCCTCTGGAACAGCATCCCATGGTACCCCAGGGACATCCGTAGGGGTATCGCAGTGGGAGAGGGGGTCTGCACCCATAGAACATCCACCTACCACAGGGAGGTCGGAACCGTCCCCGTGGCTGGTCACATTGTTAATGGGGCTACCGGGGGGCTGCTTCCTTGGGGGCAAAATCCTAGGAATACTACAGGAGCTTGAGCGGTGGCCAACTTCCCTCGGTTTTCAAGGAAACCCCATAAAATGTCCTGGCCTAAGTTTGCTTGCCCAGACCTCAGGGCATCGTCCCAGTTATTGCCCTGAGGGTTCTCCTGGGCATCGCTGGATGTCTCCGTGGCTTTTTATCCTATTCCTTTGAACCCTACTGCTGGTGTACCCGGATTGGAAGGGTTACGCACCTGTACGCCCCCCCGCTGCTAGATGGGGATTGCCCGGAAAACTGCATCACAGCTCAGCGCTGCAAGAAAACTTGGAACCGTACGAAGAGCAAACCTTGATGCTGGCACAAAACTACGGCGACTCACGTTGTTGTTGGCACCCCGCAGTCATGGGCTTCTGGAAGAGTCCTTTGGGGATCAGCCTGAGCCCATTTCTCTTGTCTTTATCATCTACGTTATTTGTTCGGTATTAAGGAAGCAATTCAACTGTGGTTTTATTTTTACTCACACGGGTGATTTGGTGGTGGGCTAGGAGAGCCCTGTTCATCTTGGTGCAGCAGTCCATCGTACTGCTCAGCATTTATTGCCACTGCGAGTAAGTATAAGCACAGATAAAAGAAAGTTTTCAGGCAAATATACACATTTTCTTGGTTACCAACTGGGAAGGTTTGGAATTTTTTGGTTTAT
Organism: Butorides virescens; assembly: GCA_017310255.1. Lineage (NCBI taxonomy): Eukaryota > Metazoa > Chordata > Aves > Pelecaniformes > Ardeidae > Butorides > Butorides virescens. Next base: position 1,612 of record JADKXX010011171.1, on the reverse strand, counting down.
GAATTTTATCATCGCTAGGTAAGTTATTTTACTTCTCTCTCCATCCCACCACCAGGGCGCAGGTTTGCAGCAACGGGGCTGGGTGAACCCCGCTCCGGGAAGCGGGGCGCACGCCTGCCCGGCGGAGATCAACCTGGCAACGACTCCCCAAGGCGGAGCAGCTTCTCCTTCCAGGGACGGGCCAAAGCCATGCCCAGCGCCCTTATCTGCCGCCGGCCCCGTGGGAAGGGAGACGGCCTTGAGTCCACCCACGCCGCCGGGCACTTTGCTCCGCACGCCCCCAAGGAGCTGCACCCACGGGGCTGGGTGTACCCCGGCCGGCAATGCTCTAAGGTCCCGTTTTGTCTGCACGTGCCACGCGACACCGAGGACAGCGAGTGTTGCTTGGGCAAGGTACGGTGATAATGGCAGCTCTCCCGTCACCCGGCTACGCAACCTCATCGTTCCTCGGGTACGGAATCCCCTTAAGCGAGGGAAAGCTGGCACGGAGATGCTGAAGGGGGTTTGGGGAAGGGAGACCCTGCAAAGGGAGTGAGGGAGGGCCCGTGGTGGAGCTGGAAGGGGCTCTCAAACCAAGGGCTGTAGCTGGAGTCTCCTTCGCAATGTAGAAGAGGGGATAGGGCTTGCTGGTGGGGGAGAACCAGGGAGCCAGACCCTGATCCTCCCTCCAGCACTGGGTGGGCATCGAGCACTTGGGATCCATGAGAACAGCGAGGAAGGACACCCGGGTCCTCCTCTCACAGGTGAGCAGAGGGTGCAGGAGCCAGGAGGTGAAGCCCTTGAGCTTGAGCTCAAAGGCAAGGAAGGCTCCCAACTTTGAGGAAGTCTGGGTCAAGCTGAGAAATAAATCTCAGCTCCAACCTCACAAGCCACCCCAGGCGCTGCTGGCTGGCAGCCAGAGGGACCCCCAGATGGCCCAGCCCCATCCTCAGACCTTACCAGTTGGTGGGTGACAGCCAAGCATCACAGCCCTGGTCCCATCCCCTCCTGGGGTCCCATAGCAGATCCCACCCAGGAGGTGGTGGCAGGCACGTGGAAGGGGGGGCCAGGCCCCAACTGGGGGGGTTGCTGAGCCTCGCTTCCCTCCTGCAGCAGCTTTTCCTCACCCTGCTGCAGCCCCTAAACTCATCCATCCTCCCCCAAAGCAGTGGCCGGAGCACCCACCTCTGGCTGCGCCGTGGTGGACATCCCCAAGTCCTCTCCGAATCTGCCTTCCTGGGGTGAGGCCACGCCAGATTGGGGCCAGGAGCTCCCAGTTCAGCCTGGGTGCTGGTCAGGAGCCTTGTGGGAGATGCAGGCTGGCCAGGGAAGGGGGACACCACCCCCCCAGCTGCCCTTCCACCACCACCAGGAGACAAAGGTCTGCAAAGCTGCCGGAGCAACCCGCAACCTCCCCCTCTTCCCCACCGAAACCCAAAACTGCCTATTTTTGTCTTTTCCTTTCTCCTACTCGGGAGGTTTCCAGCCATCAAATCCTTCCCGGGAGCCCTTCAAAGGGAAAGCGGCCGCCCCATCCACTTGCTAAACCAGTCTGAGCAGTGCTGGGCTGGGCTGGCAGGCGGGAGAGGCCCCCCCGCCCCCCCCCCCCCCCCCCCCCCCCCCCCCCCCCCCC
>JADKXX010011168.1:0-18524 GCA_017310255.1 Butorides virescens | reverse complement strand
CCCCAGCTCCTGGGACCCTCCCCACCCCAGTGGCCCCCACCCCCCCCCAGCCAACATCCCCTGCCAAGCTTTTGGGGACAGGAAAAGCTATTTTGGGGAGAGGTGGGTGGCGAGAGCAGGTGCCCCCACCCTGACCCCCACCCCAATGTCATCAAGCCAAAGGAGCAGCTGCCAGCCCCCAAACACCAGATAACCCACCCCCACCCCCCAAAAAAAGAAAGAAAAAAAACCCCAAAATATAGGAAAGGGAGGGAAGAGGCGGTGGGTACCCCTCGCTCTCACCGGTGCCAGGGGGGTCCCGGGGGCAGGAGGGGCTGGGATCAACCAAGTTGCCAAAAAAATCATTTATCTGCCTCCAAAAGAGCCAAAAATCTTCATTCCCGCTGGCCCTGGGCCGGAGGGCACGGGTGCAGCTCTCAGGGCAGGGGAGGGAAGGACGGGGAGGGCCTGGCCTAGGGGTCAGGGCCACCCCTGCCCAGGCTCCGAGTGGGGCCTCAGGCTTTGGGGGGAAGGCCCCGGACCCCCCAGCTCCACGCAGCAGCACCCGTGGTTCCCAGGAGGGAGGAGGAGGGCGGGTGGTGAGGAAGGAGAAGCGAGAAGAAACAGCAAGGAGGCCGAGATGGCCGTGCTGGTGGGCGCTGAGGGCCACCAGTAGCCAGGCGAGGCCAGGCCCTCACCAGTCGTTAACAGAGCTCCACATCTCCACTTCTCGAGATTTGGCTGTGGAGGGAGATGGTCCAAGCCCACTGCTCCACCACATCCCTCTTTGTTCTGCACCCCGCTTTGGTCCTGACACACAACCCCAAACATCAGGATGTTCTGGAGAAAGGTATGGAAAAAAAAATGGTGGGAAACTGAAGGAGCTATTGGATTCCAAGGGTGGCAGCAAGCATTGGGAAGTTCCAGCGGTCACTGGTGATGGAGGAGGTGACCGTTCCCCTCTCTTCAGAGCTCTGGAGACCACAGCTGGACCCCATGTCCGGTTTGGGGCTTCAAAGTGGGAGGGTAACACCTTGTAACCATGGGAATAAGGCAGCTTTTCCCACTGTCCTGTCTTCTCCAGCAGGAGCAGCTGCCTGCTAGGAAAACGCACTCTCAGCAGAAGGTGCCTCAACCTGCGCTGGGATGGTGGCCATAAGCCATCTTCTGCTCTCCTGAAGCAGTGACGGCTGCCCGTCTCCTGCAAGCAGAGCCCTTCCCAGTAATTCCTCAGAGGTGATGTTCCCACGGCTCCAAGAACATGCGGATTGGCCGCCACTCATCCTCTTCCTCTGCTGAACAGTGCCGAATTTGGGTGCAGAAAGCCGGGAAGTTTCTCCACTGACTGGAGGGAAAAGCAGGGACTGACCCTGTCCACGCGGTGGGGCAACGCCCGCGAGAGGAAACCGCGATCGTGTTTTGGCCTCGCTGCACCCCGACGTCAGGCAAAAGCCACCGTGGGCGAGGTTTGCTGCTCCCGCTCCAGGACCGGCACCGTATTCCACAACTGCGAGCGCGGAAGACAAACGGAAACGCTTCGCTGCATCTCCAGCATCTCAAGTTCTCCAGAAGCTCGGGCACCTGAGATGTTAATAGGAATCTCGGTAAGTTCCTCTCCCCGGGGGATGCCGACTCCACGATTCTCATCGAAAACACACCCAGCCCGACAGAGCGCCGACGCATCTGCTGAGTAGGCGGCGCAGGATGCGGGCATTTAATACCGTAAAAATTGAGAATTGATGGGAGATTTTGTGCAGAGCCCGTCCTCAGGCCTCCAGCTCCCCATTCCCACCCAACAGATGCGCCCCGCCAGATTTGTCCCACCCTCCCCGTGCCTGTGTGGGCAGGGAAAAAGCACGACATAGAGAATACAAAGGGGAGAGCCAGGCTCAGAGTCACCACACCCTTTTTTTATACAGTAATTTGATGCAGCAATAGGGAAAAAAAAAATAATAAGGAAAAGAGGTGCTGACAAGCATCAGCCCCCACCCAGCAAGCCAGAGATTCCCCCAACTCATGGTGCTTTTTGTTGTTCCTAGGTTTAATGGAAATGCACACAAAAAAATATCCATTACAAAATAGACAGCAACGTCAAGAAACGTGGGGGCCCAACACCGCCCAAGCGGCTCGTGGCCAACGTCACCAATACAGCTCGTGCACACACCACCCGCAAGGAGCCCCTTCCAGAGCCCCTCCGTGCCCACGCCAGCCCCTCCTGGCTCACCAGGAGGGCGCCCAGACACACCAGGACCACCTCGATGCTTCGGCAATCAGGGTTTTTGGCCCCTTTTTTTATCTACCGTGGTCTTTCCGTCGCTTTGGCAAGTGCGAAGAGGCCGACGCCGGCCTGACTGCTTCACCGGCTGAGTGAATCTTGCCTCCGCGTGGTGAGGAAGATTTAAAAAAAAAAAAAAAAAAAATTATCCGAAATGAAACTCTGGCATGGCCTTCGCTCAATGCCCGCCCCCGTAATGTGAAGGGAGAAAGGCAGCTGTTGCACATCTGCTTGCCAAAGGTGCCCAAGGTTTTAGAAGGAAGAAAACCCACTTTCCAAAGCTCTAGGATCCGAAATCCCTGGTAGCAAAAATTTATTTTCATGACTGAAGACAAGGAGAAATTTATAAACGTATTCTAGCAACCAACCAATAAAACAGTAAATATTCCATTCCTGTGACTTATACGATCACCCGGGAGCAAAACATCCCAAACGGCTCTGCCACGTGCCACTACGACAACCAAGAGTACGAGACCATGCGCGCATCACCCATCCTCACTTCTTCCCAACCCCACATACGCCAGGGAAGTCTCTTTTGAAGGTCCGCAGTGTATCCAAGACATCCTCCGAGCGACTAGTGTCCAACGTTAAAAGGAGAAAAAATAAAGCAGCACACTCATTTCAAAGCCCAACAAAGACATCGACATTGTTAGATTCTCCTAAAAATAAGTAGTTCCAATTCATTTTTTCTCCCCCCAAAGACCATGTGCCTTGGCCAATGTTCAGCGCATGAGCAGGCTGTGCTTTGGTCCATCCACTCTCTCCAGCTTCTCAAAGTGTTTTCTGGCATTGCGGATGTTGATCAGCGTAGCCGCAGAAGCTAGGACGGAAAAGGCACGGGGGAGATAAAAAAAAAAAAAAAAAAAATAGTTAAAAGGGATGCGAGTAACCAAGTCGCCAGAAGTTAAGCGCTGCCGAAATCAGCAAGCGCTCTTATTGCAACCCCACCGCTCCCTGGCTGCGTGCAATCGAACGCGGGAAGGTCCGGGCTGTTTCCCCGATCCCAGCGCAACACCGAGGAAGAGTCAGAGCAAATTACAGTCAAGCAGGGATAGCTGCACAAGTCACCGCAGCCACTCACTTGCTGCTGCTCCTCACACACAAGACCACCGCAGCTGGTAATTCCATCACGGGGTTTACACAGGTTTTGCCTAAGTCAGTAAACTAGAGGAGGAGGAGGAGGAGGAGGAGAGGAAGCATCACCACGGTGAGCCACAAGGCTGTCCTGGACAGCGTCTCTTAAGCACCTCAAGTCCTAAGAGGAGCCGTTCCAACCAGAGTTGTGCAGTGAAACAGCCACACTGTGCCTGTAAGGGCTGGCACTGCTGGCTGCAGCTTCTTCTTTAAGATAAACAGATGCTGCTATAATTAGAGTCCTTGCCCACCAAGACGGTTCAGGCAGCGAGAGAAAAAAAAAAAAAAAAAAAAAGCCAACTCAAATACGATCCATCTCTGCTTCCTCTCCAAAAAATCACTGGGGCTGCCAGATCAGAACAGCCCAAAATAGGTTATTAGAGACGACCTGCTAAACGAGGTCACATCTGTTATAGTGGTTCCCCACCGCCGCTACGATCCTCCGCTCGGCAGCAACGAATAGCTCGGCTGGCAAAGGCACGCGGCTCTTGCCTTCTGTGAAGTCAGACAACTTTTTAACCACCTTCCCCCACCCTCTGCTCTGCCGGGGCAAACCAGCAGATCCCTCCCTCTCTTTTAATTACAATCAGTTTCACTGCTTTGCCTGGTGTTCGTAATTTTCCAAGAAAAACCACAGTTTCGGCTTTTTGTCCCTGCAAAGAGAAAGAGGCCTGAGGCTTATCTTTGCTTCAACTTACGTATTGAAGGGTCCGACATAACCACCATCACGTATGTATTTGATGTAAAGATGTCGATGAAAGCAGCAAAGTTAGAGTTCCTGACCTCCATGCTCTGGAAAGAAGCTGCCAGCTTACTAAGAGGGGGGGGGAAAAAAAAAAAAAGAAAAAAGTAAATGAACCATTACCATAACGTTGCTCAAAGAGCTTTTGTGCCCATGTAAGCCAACATCCCGTTCGTTGAGTTGTTGGTAAGAGAAGTGTTGGAGACCCCGCTCGGCAAGCAACACCACTTGCAACTACAAGTTTGGTTGGGTTTTCTTTTTTAAAAAGAAAAACTCTTGAGCTTTAGGCTAAATGAGAACAATATAAAATGATTTGCGTATTAAACGGTGAAGGTAACTCAGGATATACAACCCTGCCGACTGTTTGAGCCTGCTATGTCCAAGCAGTCAACGTCACTCGCCCCACAGCTGTAACAGCTCGGTCATTTAGAGGGACGGTTGAACACTCGGCAGATAACCAGGAGAAGTATAAAACTGAACTATCTGGAGACAGCTCTGTAAACCACGCAGCTGCTTCTCTATCTTATTCAGGCTCCAAACAGTTGCAGATATCACCAACAGACTGCGGAACTGGAGGCTGTTCAAAAGCCAAGCCGCTCCAAAGCAAGCTTTCCACTTTTCCATTTGAAATACTGATAAACAGCGCCCGCCAGCCCCTGCCCGCCCAAGCCAGGACTGCGGTACAGAGGCTGGAGCAAAGCTCTCCACCTGACTTTCCGCAGTGCTGTTGACTCGTCACTCATTTATCAGCTCAGTCCTGGAACTTCCCTACCTTGCCCAGGAGAAGGAGGCCTAGAAGAAAACGGTTGTTTCAAAACGAACCTCTTCCAACCATCACCAAAGGAGGAAGTTACAAAAGATAACAATTAACTCTGTTATCTTTAAGCATGGGGCAATTTAACTACATCACCTCAGCTTGCTGAGGAGTCACAGAACTGGTATTAATTTGCAGAGCCTTCGTGCTTTGGGATGAAGCCGAAATACCTGCTGAGGTTCCCCACCTACCGATTAAACCAGCTCACCTGCAACTTAACTTGAATTGTTTAATAATGTTGCTGATTTTCTCAAATCTGTGGACATCCCGCTGTTCTTTGCATTGATAGTGAGAAATGACCTGGAAGGCAGAAAGAGAGAGAGTACAGAGTTAGTAATTTAGTTAAGCACACATTTCTCAGGTTCAACAGCAATTATAGGGAAACGGGCGGTGACCAGGACAGGGACTCCCTTTGCCTTTTGCTGATTGAATCTTGGAAACTATTTGCAGTAATACTTGTGGTGCTTTCACAGTAAAACCAGACTCAGTACTACAATCATCAGGAAGCCTTTCACAAGCCCAGCTACAAGTTAGATATGCAAGAGATACTACTGTCCCTTTGAGGTCTGAATCCCCCAGCTTAGCAGCAATTTAAATCTTGATTCAAAGAAAAAGGGCAAGGAGATAAAAAAAAAACAAAAACGCAAGACCATCACCTCAGGTAGGGGAAGCAGACACCTGACAAATGCTGGAATAGCTTTTCCCTTCCTAAGTCTATCGTGCTGCGGATTCTCAAGGACTGAACCTGCAAAATTTCCCATTCTGCAACACGTAGGATGCACAAGCACTGCTCTCCAAGCCAAAGCAAGCCGCTCCTTCCCCCCAAAAAAAGCAGAACAAAAGCAGCTGGTTTCCTAGGGAGTTCTCTCTCCATCAGTTAACTGAGTCAGATGAAGGCTGTGCTAAGCTGCCTGCATTCAGATTGGTTCCCCTCCTCTTCCTCCCACATAGCAATCCAGCAGCAACGTGCAGACCTTAGTGCCCGGCTGCGAAGACTCGGAGGACCACCGGTTTTTAGGAATCCTTGCAGTGTGATCCACAGCCACCTCTCCCTGACCATTTTCACAAGGCTTCACACCTTTACTCCTCAGCCACATTAGCTAACGGGCCGGGAACTGCATTTACTGCATAAGGGGAATGGCACACAATCAAAAAGTTACATCATCTTTGTTCCCACAGCAAACCAAAAAGGAGTATTTTAAAAGCCTTACACCGTGTGCTTTAGGCTCTTAAGAACCATGAAACCAGCTGCTGCTGGAAGTGTCAGATGCCCTTGCACAAGGATGTTGAACTCTTACTTTCCCACCTACGGAGTCACATTTAACAGGCTCACAAGAAGTAAGTTTTCGGGTTTGGTTTTTTTTTTCCCCCTGAGCACCTTAAGAAGATCATCATGTACTTACTACTTTTTAAACCTGCCCAATTATTCATACAAGTACAGGTTTAGCTAGATTCAAGGATTACAATTCATACCAAAGCCTTCATTGTATGCATGTTTGTTCCTTAGCTTTCCAGATAGGTTTTTCTGTTACTGTGATTTGAATACAATTTCAGAGCAAGATTTCGCTTCAGGAGAAAGGAGTCCCGGGGGAAGTTTAAATGTATGAAAGAAGCGAGAGGAAAGACTCTTAAAAAAAATCACCATTATACCAAAAATAAGCAGAGAATTTCTGTAGCAAAGGTTATTCTTTTTCAGTAAAAAAAAAAGGTACGTACAACAAAAGTACTGTTACATACCACCAAGGTGGAACTATTTATTATCTACAAAAGGTCAAAAAGCAGAACTTGCCAGAAGCAGCAGGTTTTTACTTCTGGTAGTTTAAGAAGTGAGAAAAGTAATGGCTCCTTTTCCACATTCCCTCTGTCATTTCAAAATCAAACATTTGGCCATCAAGGAAAAGACTCAAAAAAAAAAATTCAGAACCATTCCTTTAGGGCAGCAAGAGTTTTGGTGCAAAGCCTGAAGAGACCAATACAGAAACCAAGAGTATGGACGGGCAGGCAGCAATGGTGCTTTTAACAACATGTTTCACCTTGCAGAGACAACAGATTGGAAGCACAGTTACCATGCAGCCGGTAACTTTGAAAGCCATTGGAATCCAATCACTTGTGATCCTCTATCCATACTCCGGGTTTGTAGAGCATCAGACAAAAAAGAAAAAAAGAAATCAAGACCAGTTAAAATGCCAGGCCAGGAGGAACTGAAAAGGCTTATTTCAAGCTAAAGAAGGTTCTTGCCCTGTGGAGAAAGGAATTCTCAAAAAAGTCCCACGGCTGACAACAGAACGGGGATATGAAACCCTCTCACAGCTTGGAAGAGGGAAACACCGATCAAGCCCTCAGCTCAACTGCTAGGAGTGGAAATTTTGGGAAGGTCCCACAAGCCATGGAGTCACGCTGGCTACTTTCAATATCACAAGGCCTGGATCAATGCGTTCTGCCATCTGGCGCCGGCACTTCTCTTTTGGGCTACGGCCATAACAGCACTTTCCATCCAGGGAACTCCATCCTAGGCTGGGCAGAGGAACCCGAAGGGCAGAACTGCTGTATTCACCAGGAAAGTGGCTCTCTCAAACAGAAGCACTTCATCTGCCTCGATGATCTGAGCAAAGTTCCTCAGGTTCATTTCCAGCTGCTGGACATTGGGGATCAGCTGATAGACTATACTGGACCAAGCCTGTCAATAAAGAAAGACACAACGTAAGGGCTGCATTCGCACTTCTCTGCCACATCCTCTTGTTCTGCAATATGCTCAAAACTCGATTATTTGCTGTTCTGGGCACTGACAGCCTAGGCAAGACTGAGAAGCTTCTCCCACCTCTGTGTCCAGTTATCTCTACTACAGTGGAGACTACCTGCAACACCCCAGACCAGAGTAAACTCTTCAATAGGTCAAGTTGTTCTCCACATCGGTCACAGAGAAACTAGACTACTATTAAACAGGCTTAAATAATCCATGAAATAATTTTAAGCTGGCAATGCTTCAATTTACTGCTCCCAGATAAACCCCCTCAAGTTTTCAGGGTTTTTTTTTTTAATCTTGAGCAAGGTCAACATGCAGATGGATGCTTGGCAGCTCATAACCAATGCAAACAGAAAGCTCTGATCTAGCCCAGTGAGTCAGGAACAAGCCCAGAAGGGACTGGGGATGCAGTAACAGGCGTCTGTCCTCATTCAGACTCTGCTCCTCTAAGCTCAGCTTCTCCTCACTGCCTACCTGCTGACCCAGGTTTGTGTCAGCGCCTGACCACATGCTTCCCCCGGGGAGTCAGGGCGGGTATTTGTGTCTCCTAATTACTGAGTACCTGGTATTTACCAAACACTCCTACCATCCCACCTGCCGAACGCCAAGGTAAAAGCCCAAGCCAAGGGCACGAGCTCTGAAGAGCTCTGGCAGGGCTGTGTCTAGAATAGTCCAGGCCTGCCTCTACACAAGGTGCTCAAATAGAGAAACAGGGTAAGTGACGAGCGTTAGGGATGCCTGCAGGAAGACAGGGTATGGCACCGCTGATTTTGAGAGGGAGCTGGGTACGTGCTTTGTGAAGAGTGATGTCTGATACCGTGTCAGCCTCAACCAAACACATCCCAGCCTGAAGACAGGGGAATTCGCTATAGCTTTGGATGGATTTGTCAGGATGGTAAAAACCTGATGTCCCACTGAAGTCAATTGGATGGATTTGTCAGGATGGTGAAAACCTGATGTCCCACTGAAGTCAAGCGAATGAGCCAAACGGTCCTTACCTTCAGACAAGCAAGCCAGCCATGAGGCTACCACCACTGCTTATTAGCATTAGCTGGCAATTATAACAGTCATTTGCTACCACTGCAGCCCAGGTATCACTCACCATTCCCACGCCTGGAAGACCTCTGCAGACAAGACTGACTGATAGCAAAAACACCCCTCCCCTCCCGAAAACAAGTTCCCAGGAAGGTAAATGCTTGTGTTGTTACAGTGCTGCAGAGAAACAGGGAAAACAATTCTGGGCTGGATAGACATGACTAAAAGATGCAGCAGCTCTTTCTAAAGTAGCCAGGTGAAGGGTGTAAGCAGTATTAACATACTGACACCGTGACTCCAACATGTGGAGGGGTTTTACTTTTGTTAGTTAAAACTGGGCTGCTCTGATGCCATTCACAACAGCTAACCTCCACAAGTACTTGCTGCAGAACTAAAAGGGGCCAGTCACTAACAAACCAGTAGCAACTAACCACTCGCCTGCCTCACGCTCTCGTTTTCAAGTGGGAGGGGGGAAGCCAGATAGGGAGAGGAAGCTGTACAAACCTTGTAAAGTGTTTCATCCCAGATGGAAGTTCTAAAACAAACACATTCCAAGGGACGGGAAAGGCGCTTCAAGTCTTCCTCACGCTCTTTAAAAATCTGGGAAATAAAAAACAACATTAGCAGTTGAGCGTAAATATTTCTGCCTTTGGTGTGGTTGCTGTATTGCATTTACAGCATGCATGTCAAACAAATCTTGAGTACCTACAGCACTGGAGAAAAGGCACCAGCAGAGGCAGGCTGGCAGAAACTCCATCCACTGGAGCAGCAGGGACAAGTAGACCATGGCTGTCTCACAACAGATCTGATTGGGACTCAAAGCTGAAGTAACTATGGGTGTTGTGGAGCAGGAATGGAAGTGGACAGGCACGAGTGTCTCAGAGGACCTAAATTTTGACAAGTCCCTGGTCACAAGCAAAAAGCTCCGTCACTGAGAACAGGATAGGAAGAAAGCACTCAAGGGCTGTCAGTATGAACAGCTCTGAGGCACATACTGATACAGTCTTCTCTTCTCACACTGTACTCTGCCCTTAGAAGTTATGGTTGCAAAGAAAGGGGAGCAAGTGGAACAGCAAAGACCAGAGAGCCTTGTGCCAGACTCCTACAGAACCGCTAAAAAAAGCAGCAGGACAGCCAGCAATGTGCCTCTGCAAGGGAAGACACAATGACCACCTTCACCTCAGCTTACTGTTTTTAGGAACATGACAGAACATTAAGTGATCCCCACGAAACGCTGCATAGGCCAACATTCACCATTTGGGTCCTGGGATACCAAAGGGTTCAGTAAGTCTTAAAGAGATAGGGATTTGGCCCAGTACTTGTGTGTTCTTCTGAGCAGCAGACACCTGAAAACAGATCTTGATGGGCGTGCAGTGATACACATTGAAAGCACATCTGAAGTGAGGCCGCTCTTCTGTCTACCCCTCAACTTCAGGGCCTCACTAGAGTTTGCTTAACTACATAAAACCAGCATTTGTCCACTAGTCACAAGACAAATCTGGTCAGGACAGCATCAAGAAGATTTTGGACTTGTCCTTCAGTCTGGTGGGAAGGCAGATGGAAGTGAGGAGAAGCTCCTTGAACCAACCCTACAAACAAGCCCTTTGAGCTATTTCTGCACTGAGCTGAAGGGCAGAACTAAAACTGGAAGAGGAAGAGCACTACTCTGGGGCAGCGTGAGTGATCTGAAGCCATCCTGCTGAGTGGAAGCAGCCTGTCGAAGCAGGGAGGTCAGGGTGTGGTTTCAGCCGCAGGACCTTGCATGCCATCCTTTGCAGCTGCCCAGGCACATACTCAGCAGGAGTCAGAAGAAAGTTTAGTAAGACTTCTTACTTCAGACAAAAGCCAACAGCCTAGAGGGGCCTCCAAGCTTGCTGCAAGCCAGGGAGTGGCCAAGCAGCCAGGGTTGTACTTGTCTAACCCACAAAGCTAATATTTTTTTTCTTTTGGTATCAGGAGTTGGTTGCTTTTCAGTCCAAGCTGAAAAAGCAAGGTTGGTAGGAACTCAACACCTTCCAGTCTCCCTGCGACCTTTCAAAAGCTCCGAAAAGAACAGAAAACACCAAACATCTCTGAAAGGCTGATCCCCAGCCTTCACCCAATGCCTCCTGGGGCAGAGGAGTGCTTAAGAGGTGATCCCTGGGCAGGCAGGCCAAACCAACAGAGAACAGAATCAATGACAGAAACCACCTTCTAAGTCAATTGGGAAAGTCAACTCTGTTTGTTTGGTTTTGGTCATGCTTTAGAACAGAGCCTATGCTGGACTGAAAGCAACCGCTAAAGAGAAACCAATCGTCACTGTCACCACCACCATCCGCAAAGCCATCCAAACAGTGAGCGGCAAGTTTAAGATTGCTGGGTTTCTTTCAGTTTTACCTCGCTTCTGGAGTCAAGGTCTGGTGAAAGTACTAGAATCAGTACTATAGAAGAAAAGGCTTAGAGTAGTTGTCACTAAAAATCATTAGTTCTGTTGTCCAGTAGATTATATGCAAGAGGTATCATTGATACACAATTTAGAAAAGGCAGAAAAAGCTTAGAGGGCTTTGACAATTCTTAGAGAAGCCCTTCTAGGAACAGTGCTGATGGGGCTGTATTTGAAGTATGAAATCACAATGCATTAGCACAGTCAAAAGATGCTCTGTTTGAAAGCATTTCTATGGCAACTATCAGCTTCTCACCAAATCCCGCTGATCCTCCTGCACCAAGTCCATCTTGTGCACTAGACAAAAGATCTTTGCATCAGGAGAATTCTGAAGAATTGCCTCCAAGCAGGACTGGTAGTAGTGCATGTCCTTCTCCAGTTCACGGCTCTCTACATCAAAGACATAGATGAGGACTTCTACGTTGCGGAAGATGTTGTCCCGCTGACTGGTGAAGTAGTTCTCCATAAAGGTGTCCTGTCTGAGAAGGAGCAGAGCAACCAAGCAAGGAGACTCCTGTTAGAGCAAGCAGGTCTCGCTTAGCATTGTCAGGAAAGGTGCTGCATGTAAAATCCCTTCTGCCAGAAGGGCAAGGTTTGCATTTTGGACTAACAGTTGGACTTTATGATCTTAAAGGTCTTTTCCAACCTAAACAATTCAATGATTCTATGACTTTGAGCTAGAGATCCCATGGCGGGAGACTAGATAAGAACCCCACAGGTGGCTAAATTCCCCATGAGATAAGGCTCCCTAAGCATTTCCAATGGAGCAAAGCTGGATGCTCCTGAAAAGCATCTGCTTGCCAGTCTCACAGGAAGCTGAGGCTTCCCTCATGGCTGCTTGGTGTCCCGGGCCAACGGACTTACGTTGCTTCTGGACCCAGGCTGGCTTTTGGAGGGTTGCATATAAAAAAGCCACAGCAGCAGAAGTTAAAATATAACCAAAACCAACCAAGCGTAGCCTCTTATTACAGGATTTAATTCTCCTTTAACTTCTGCTGAATATGGCTCAGAGAATGCATGAGGACATGAGCGCTGATGAAGCTCAGCAAAGGTGGACAGCTCAGCTGAGGCTCCGTCCATGGGAAAGCGTTCTTCAAAAAGCTGCTTCCAGGAGCCACAGGATCACTGTCAACCTTCAGCACCGCTCCTCAGCACACACCCCGTTTGAATCAAGCTGGTGATAAGCAATTCTGAAACCAGCACCACCTCCTTCCACCTCAGGAGAAAGTCCAGGTGAGGGGCTCAGGCATTTTGCCAGCAGAAGAGAGCAGCCAAGCAAGGGAAGGGTGGACCTACGCACTGCTCCTTTTATGCAGGGATAACTCAAGAGACTGCATAATCCTGCTGACCTCTTCCACCCACCTCCACGCTCAAACCCAAGATGTGGCATCCATTCTTTCCAGAGCCGTCTCACCAGTTTTACAGTGCATGCACAAGACTCATTCCGTTCCCTTCATTCACAAGCAGCGTGCTCATCTCTCTGGGGCAGGAGGCCCTCTGTTTTGTTACATCCTCAGCCTTACTCCCCAGAGCTAACCCCCAGCAATTTGAAAAGCAAAAGAATAAACAGTACCTACCCTCCGCAGTCCCAAAGGTTTAATACCAGGTTTCCTAGAAATCTGACATGGGAGTGCTCCACATCAACTGGAAAGAGACAACAGCAGTTTACCAACCGTACCACACACCCAGATCAGAGCTACCTCCTCGGGCAACCAAAAAGGCCATTCTTCACAGCCCACAATCTGTAAAATCCCATCTGAACAACACTGTTGTACACAAATCTGTAGCTGAAGGCACTATGGAAAGAGACAGGTCCCAGAGTAATTCAAGCTTTCCTACTCTCTACCCAGGACACTATTCTCCCGAGAAACACAGCAGGTGGCTCCCCTTTAACAACACATTCTCTGATCTTTGCGGTATTTTAAGAATTACATTGGTTCCAGCACTCTCTGCAAGGCCTTAAGCAAGCCTTAGAAATAAATCTGTAACACAAAGAATGTAAACTTTATGAACAGGCCAATTTTTGTCAAAGAGGGAGCATACAGCAATCCGTGACGTTAAGTCTGCACAGGCGCTTCCCAGCGAGGAGGGTTAGATCCTGACAATTCATAGCCCTGCTTCAGAGGAATCACTTCTTGCTTTTTCAGATGGCTTTGGAGGGGAAAAAGAAAAAAAAAGGCAGAAGACACCAATTAAGCCTAGTGCATCATCCTGTAAAAACCACAGGTGCACAGCAAGATCACTGTGTGTCCAGGTGCACTAGTGACAAGGAAAGCTTCACCAATGAGGAGGACCACGAGGTGGCTCTGAACTCTCCTCCCATAATAGGTGTAGCAGTGGCAAAGGCTGCTTCCTGATTTAAAAAAAGGGAATTAAGGATAAAAGTTCAACAAGAAAGCAGCAAAACTGAAGCCAGTGCTGCTTTCCCTTTCACTCCAGCTTCCTATCTGCCCTCGGCTGAACTCAGGAGTGAAGCTCCCTGTGAGGTGTGGCAGCTGGGAGGATCAGCAGACACCCACCTACTCCAGAGCAGAGGAGAGGCAGGGATCGCTGGAGGGAACAGCCTCGCCCCTTTAATGAAGGGGGTTTGGGCCCTGAGAATTTGCAGTTCAAACAAAAGAAGTCTTACTTGTGGCACCCAGGCGCCGTGTGTCCCTGGCGATGTAGTTTGCAAAGATAATGGACCTCATGCTGGTCTTCCCAGACCCACTTTTACCCATCAGCAGCACCTGGGAAAGGAAAAAAAAAAAAAAACAGAAGAAAGAATTAGCTGCCACAGAGCACCAGGTCCTTCATGGCTTCCTCGGGGTTAACATCTTCCTGCCAAAGCCACCAAAACACAGGACCAACATATTTCAGATGTGAATGCATCAGAAGAGAGGCAAAGAAGAGTACCACGCTTGGGAACACAGGAGACGGACATCCTTGCCTCCTTGCTATTCACAGTCACTGAATCGTGGTCAGACTGAAAACCTTTCCATCTTGTTTGCATTTTTGAACTACGCGCCCACCCTCTCGAGAATCTCTGCCCCACCAGGCACCACACTCCTGTTCCTTCAGCTGTCTGCCACGCAGAAGGAAGCGCAGCCGGCCCACAGCCGCTGTCCATTGACCCCCCCTTTTCCCAGCACATGTTAGCAGGGGACTCATGGAATTCATGACTAGCACTCGGGGAAGAGCAGGAGCCTCTGCCACAGCCTCACCAATCCCCAGCCCCTTGCACCCGCACACTTTCTAAATGTGCTGGCACCACAGACAAAGGCTTAATGCTTTTGATGACAGCAAAAGACTTTGTCAAGACAAAAGAACAGCTTTATCTCAAGCCTTTAAGACCAGGCTGGAAACAATCCCTTGCCCACTCAGCACTGGTATTGTCCACCCATTATTTCTCTCCTAATCTCAGCCTTTTCCTTCTCATAAGGTGACTTGTTTTCTCTTCCCTGACAGAAGTGAAATACAAATTACATTTCAAGTTTCAGGTGTCAGAAGACCACCAAACAGTTAAAAGCAGATGGGATGCCCCAAGCACACCAGGCTGTTGTGTAGGGGAGACACTTGACTCCAGAGAGTTTGCAGATCATCGGGCCAAAGGAGAGGTAGCACCTCTGGTAGCCAAAAACTAGGGGATGATTTGGGGGAAGAGGAGGGAAGAGGGTAGACAGCCATGCAGGGCAAGACTCTACACTGTGATCTAAAAATAAAAATTAAAAAGCCCCAACAGTGACAGCCAACACAGACTCGCTCGCAAAAACAGCTGTTAAACAAGTTCCAGTTACAAAGTCAAATTCAGCCTTTGGCAACAGCTCTGAAAATCTATCATCAAGGATAGGTTTAACGAGAGCACGACTGGCCTGAGTCTGCCTGCCCAGCCCACACCAGTGCCAAACGCTAGCTGGGAAGGCACGTGCTTGACTCTCAACCTCGCTCTGCGACTGCCAGGCTCTCGGGGCAGAGACAGAATCCTGCCATCCTGGTTGCACAAGTTACCCCTCTGAGGGCAACTGCAATGTTGCACAGGCTGGCAAGCACCCTTTCCAAAAAGAAGCTGACCACACACCTTGATGGTTTGGCAACGAGAGCTTTTCCTCAGAGAGGCAGGCTGGTCAGGTCACACCTACCAGCCTTTCCAGAGCAAACCCCCAGAAAGCTACGCTGTCTTCTCCCCTGAGCTACACACAGAGCAGAAAGAGAGAACATGATCATCTCTTATTTCAGACCACCTGCAGAAAAAGCGCATGCAGAAACTCAATATGGCTCCAAGGCACAGCCTGAGTCAGCCTAGAGGTGAACCCAATTCCCAGGTTTTAGACTGCGGAGGCCTCTCAAAGGGGTCAGACATCAGCACGCAGGGCCAGGCAGGAAATCCAACCCTAGCACACCACGGAAAGACAGACGTATATTCTCTACACGGCCACTTTAATGGCTTTAAATATGCTTACTGCTGGAATACACCCAGCCCCCCATCAATTCTCAGAAAAAGCGCGGCTCCATCCCCGTGTGTTAAGTTTCATCCTCCCAGGAGCCCTCAGCAAATTACAGGCTCCCAACGCAAGTTTCTGTAGCACATCAGAAGGGTCTCTCCCCATGGGCCAGAGAAGCAGGTTAGAACATATCCTCTTCCCTCACACCACGGGAGGTACGCAGAGAGCAGAGGGTTTTGCAACACGTACCAGAAACACTCACGCAGCAGTTACCGTGGATGGCTCTGCGGTGAGCCTGCCCAACCGCTCGTGCCAGCGAATAAACTCAAAGCCGATTTTAATTTCTAGCACTTTAAGCAAAGGATGCATCAGCTGACTCAGAGAGCCTTAAGAGGCACCTGACAGGCAAAGAACCCACTGAGGGACAGGTGGAAACACATAACATTAGCCAATGCAGATGGGGAAGGAAAATCCAACTGCAAAGGATTCTCCTGTCAGTTCTTACCTTTTTCTTCATGGCTGTGCTTGGCATCACCCACCTACAGAGAGAAGACCATCTTCTTACATTGTTCTACTTTCCTCAGTTACAGGCTTCACTTCAACATCCAAATCCCACCCACAGAAGTACCGTGCAAAAGGGGAAGCGCTCCCGTACTGGCATAATTTCCCCCAACCTCCACCTCACCAGGCACTTGACAGCTTCTGCTCCAGACAGCATAAGGAAACTTTAGCAAAAGCCTCCCACTGTTAGAAAACCCTCTAACACGCCCATGATGAACAACGTTCCCGTAATTACACGGCCAAAACAGGCCTAAGCAGGATAAAAGCGGCCAGCACTGGAAGGCAGCAGGAGACACCCGCACAGCTGCCACACTGCTCAGGTCTCCTCGCACACGGCAGCCAGGGCCGGCCTCACCCGCAGCCCCTACTCCTATCCCTTCTCCCCGTGACGCTCCGGAGCTTGCACCAAGCAACCCATGACCGCGGCGTCACATGTCCCCCCATACCGCTCCCCGCCCGCACCGGCACCCCGCACCGGCCACCGCCGCCGGGACCTGGCCCCCACCCCCGGCCGGTGCCTGCAGCCGCTCGGACAACCCCCGACCCCGCTCCCCCCCGGCTGTCCCCAGCCCCACCGGGCCCAACAGCGGCTTCGCCCCCCGGCTCAGCCAGCGCCGCCGGGCCCCGCCGCCCCCCACTACCTCTAGCCGCGATAGGCGCCTCCCGGGCCGGCTCGGCAGTGCCCGCCGGAGGCGGCGGAGCTCAGCGGGACCGAGCGCCCCCCGCTCCGGGGTAGGCCTCAAAGCCGCGGCCTCGCGTGAGCCCGCCGCGCCGCCGGGGTCTCGCCCGCTCCCGTCGCGGCGCCCGGGACCCCCCCGCCCCCCCCCAGCGGCGCTCACGAGACCCAGCGCTCGGCGGCCGCCGCCGGTCACGTGAGCGCTCACCCCGCCCTCTCCCGCGCGCCCGTGCCCCCTCCCGTCATGTGATGCGGCGCCGCCAACGGCGAGGCGGGCGGGACCAGGAGAGAGAAAGGGGCGGGGCGAGACGGCAGCGAAGCACCGGCCGCCATCTTAGGTGTGGGCAGCCCCTTTCTGGCAGGAGGAGCTTTATGGAGGCGGGAGGGGGGCGCGGCGGCCGGGGGCGGGCAGAGGCGGCCGGCGGGGCCCGGTACCGCCCTGAGCGGCAGGAGGGTGCGGGGAGGCAGGCAGGGCTGTGAGGCCGGCGGAAGAGAGGCTCCCCAGCGCCTCCCATATGGTCTAGCGGTTAGGATTCCTGGTTTTCACCCAGGCGGCCCGGGTTCGACTCCCGGTATGGGAAGCTTCGCTTTTTCTTCTATGCCCGAGGGGGAGAACCTAAACCTCGCATTTTTTACGTGTATTTGCACCTCTACCGCCAAATTTCTCGACCCCAGGAGCCTCCTGAAGCTGTAGGACGCGGTCTGCCACCACAAACCCCGTCTCCTGCCTCAGCCTAAAACATTCCAGTAAATCGGACAGGAGTAGCTAAGTAAACAACATGGAGTTCACTGCTTTTTTCTCTAATGCAGGCAAGAAAATCACTGCTTGTGTCCCACAGCGTGTTTTAAACCACTCTGACTTTTGCCCAAGGCAAATAGCATTGCATTACAGCTCCAGCAGCGAAAATCTCTTACAGATATACATAAAAATACATACATCTATATAACATACATATGTAAATGGGTGTGTAGGGCTAGTAATTTATGAAGGGAAGTTCCTTGACGGGGCCAGGTACATCACAGCCTTTGCACTGACATGTACGTACACTGGTGGAAGGCACACAGGGCAGGCAAGGGCCCACCGACCCACCGGGCTTCACCACCAAAAATCGCCCAGGTTCCCCCAGCGCGGGCAGGGCTGACCTCTTGCCTGTGGGGAGAAGCAGGGCCCCCCCCCGGGCCCTCCGCCCTCCCGAAGCTGTACAACTCGGAGGGGCCCATGGCCATCTGCCCGCTGTGGCTCAGGGTGCCAGGGCCTTGGCTTCAGCCACTCTGCGGGCAGCCTCCAAGCTGCTGCTGCCACAAAGACAGAGCCTCGACACCTCAGGTACCCCCACCCAGAGCCTCGGCACCTCATGTCCGTCCCCTGAGAGCCTCGTCACCTCGTGTGCCCCCTGAGAGCCTTGTCACCTCGTGTGCCCCCTGAGAGCCTTGGCACTTCATGGCCGTCCCCTCAGAGCCTCAACATCTCACGTCTGTACCCTCAGAGCCTCATCACCTCGTGTGCCCCCCCCCAAGAGCCTCGGCACCTCATGTCCGCCCGCTCAGAGCCTCCACACCTCATATATCCCCTGCCAAGAGCCTCGTCACCTCACGTCTGTCCTCTCAGAGTCTCATCACCTCATGTCTCCCTTCCCAGAGCCTCGTCACCTCATGTCTGTCCCCTCAGAGCCTCGTCACCTCATGTCTGTCCCATCAGACCTCATGTCTGTCCCCTCAGAG